>CAWUFW010001301.1:0-41822 GCA_963921515.1 Calotriton arnoldi
CTTGTACTTCGTTCAGTTACATGTTACTCAGGTAGCCAACCCCAAGCTGTGCATGGTCTTGCCACCAGGCCCAGTGCTCAAACCCCCAGCAGGCTGCCAAACCCATGCAGCACTCAGCCTTTGGTGTGCATGGCATAAGGTTGGCTTTTAGGCCCAGGGGATCCCATCCTGAGGACTAAAACATACATATTAAGGGGAGGGGGCATACAGCCCCATCACTGAGCCTTAATTGGCCTCAGAGACCCCATCCTCTGGGGCAAAATTCCACTAAAAAGTGAAGGCAGCTGTGTGGCCCCCTCCCCAAACCTTAAAAGGGTCCATAGACCCCATCTCCCGGGGCCATATTTTATTGTAAAGGGGAGGGGGGCTGTCTGGCCTCCCTCCCCGAGCATTCTTCGCCCCGGGGACCATATCCCCAGTACCAAATATAATCAAAAATAGGTTTTCAGGCCCAGGGGACCCCATTTCTAGGTTTTCCCTCCTGCACATAAAGAATAATTAAATAATGACGAGTTGCAGCTTCTATGGGTGCTGCACAAAGCAGCACACATAGAAGTTACAAATCGTCATTTTGGAATGCTTATGTGCAGGAAGGGACACCTTCCTGCACATGAACAATCATTCCCTGCAACGCAGACACCCTTGCACTTTGGTGTAAGGGTATCTGCATTGGCACTAGGCAGCTAGATTTAGTGCGTGCGCTAGGGGACAAGCTTGCGTGCGCCACATTTTTGTGAATACGGAGCATCCTTGCATTTTTAAACTGCGGCGTTAGCAATTTTGGAGCTACACTGCGCTCCGCCCGTTAATTGTAAATATGCCTCAAAGAACGTGGAAAGAAAAGGGCAACGCATGCACAGAAGATGCAGATAAGGGCTATTTCAAGATACGGAGAATGAACGAGGAACAGACAAACTTAGGGAAATCCTCAGCATCATTCAGGAGCTAAGCAATGTGAACGCTTTAAAAAAAAATATTTGTGTAACTTCACCACAATAAAAACATACCTTATCTTTTATTGAATCAAAAAATAAGACCATTTCAAATAACGTAGCTAGCAACATATAGAATTGCATATTTCCCAATTGTTCTGCTCTTATAGGGCACTCAAGTTTCAGCTTTTAAACTGTTATCAATAAAAGGCATTAATATGGAAGCCTAGAGAGTCAAGGCATCAGTTCTACTATGGGAGCCCTGTCCACACTCATGCTTCAAAGAATTATTTCAAACACTCACCCCTGAAATCAAAGACCTCATCAACAATGAATTCCTGAGCATCCAAGAAGTTCTAGTAAGCAGAGAGAAGTCATACAAAAACTGCAGAAACATGAGAAGCGAGACACACTACTATCCTGACACCAGTCAGGATTCAGACTTCCATGACTGAAGCAAACTATTGAAATCTCTATCAATCAGGGTTTGTAAAGTGCAGCTACTCAGCTGTGAGGGTCTCAAGGTGCTGGGGGGGGGGGTGCAGGGGATCAGACTAAGTGCTGAGTTCATCCGAAGAGCCGGGTCATGAGGTCCTTCCTGAATTGTAATTTACTGAGGTGGATGGGCAGGGTGTTCCATGTCTTGGAGGCGAGGTAGGAGAAAGACATTCCTCCGGTTCTGGTCTTGCAGAGTCATGGAACAGTAGCCAGGGAAAGCTGGACGGAGCGGAGGTGTCTGTTGGGTACGTGGAATGTGAGGCGGTGATTCAGGTATGCGGGTCCGACGTTGTGAAGGGCCTTGTATGCATGGGCGAGGAGTTTGAAGATTATTCATCTGTCTACTGGGAGCCACTGGAGGTCACGAAGGTGTTGAGTGATGTGGCTGTGATGGGGGATGTTGAGGATTAGTTTTGCTGCGGGTTTCTGGACATTCTGGAGTCTTCGGAGGAGTTTCTGGATTACGCCGGCGTAGAGTGCGTTGCCGTAATGAAGTCTGCTGATGATGAGGGCATGGGTGACTGTCTTCTTGGATTCAGTGGGGATCCATCTGAAGGTCTTTCAAAGCAGGCAGAGTGTGTTGAAGCAGGCCGACGAGACGGTGTTTATCTGGCGGTCCATTGTGAGTGAGGAGTCCAGTACGATGCTGAGGTTTCGTGCGTGGTTCGTGGGGGTAAGGGGACTTCCTAAAGCAGAGAGCCACCAGGAGTCATTCCAAGTGGAGGAGAAGGCTACCAGGATGAGGACAGTCCTGTCTTGTCCGAGTTGAGCTTCAGGCAGCTGTCCTTCATCCAGGCGGCAATGTGTTTCATTCCTTTCTGGAAGTTGCTCCTGGCATCAGTGGGTAGGGAGTGGATCAGCTGGGTGTCATCAGATCAGCATAGGAGACAATGTTGAGCTCATGGTTCCTGGCGATGACTGCGAGGGGGACCATGTAGATGTTGAAGAGGGTGGGCTGAAGGAGGAGCCCTGGGGAACTCCGTAGCTGATCTCTGTCAGTTTCGAGAGGTACGGTGGGAGTCTAACCCGTTGTGTTCTGCCGGTGAGGAAGGAGCGGATCCAGTTGAGGGCCTTGTCTCGGATACCAGCGTCGTGGAGTCTTGTGGCTAGGGTGCGGTGGGAGAAGGTGTTGAAGGCTTCCGAGAGGTCCAGTAGGTAGTTCACATCAGAGAGGGTCTCCTCATTTCAATATATAATGTTCACCAAGCAATACTGGTTCTCCTGGGCAGCATAGGCAGGGGCGTTGCTACAGGCGGGGTGTTTGGAGTGTTACAGCCCCCCTAAAAAATGTATTCTTTAGTGATTAGTTGGGTACAAGTGCTTTCAGTGGGGTGATGTGAAGTGTCTCTCGGATTTCACCTGGGATTTTTACATGCCCACACTGACAAAAACACACACACTCTCTCTCATCTATGGTTTGAAGGCCTTAAAAAATGTTGTTTAGTTTGAAAGATATTGCGTTTTAAATACCCCTAACATTCCGCACTCCTGTGTCTTTCCACTGTCCCTCAAGCACCCCTCATGTCCTGCTTCACTTTGTTTTTTAACAAGATGTCCCAGCGTGATTGTTGGGAAATCTGAAGCTCGCACCCTCGCCAATCATACTGCCCAAGCTACGCCCCTGAGCATAGGGTACAATACGCCAGGGTATCTCACAAAAAAGATGTACAACATGACGTTGGCCATAGACTAATAATAGCCATCAAACCCGCCAGGACGAATGTCCTATGCTGTGTGCTCCACTGTTTTACTGTAACTTTGCAACGTATTCACCTATTGAACTAAAATTCCAAAGTTACATAAATGATCCTCAGAATCATCTCTGCGTCAAAAATCAAGCTGATTTAAAAGATTTTGTGATTTACATATATCATGTACTGATATATCTAGGGGCTTAATGACCTTATCAACTGTAGAAAACAGACATGCATCTTTAATGATGGATTTTAAAAATTGGTTCGAGTAACAAGACACAGGTACCCCCCACTAAAACGGCATGTTATTCTTTGTATTTGCATTTACAATATTAAGCAAAGGAACCCGTACATATATTATGATCTGGCAGCTAAATTAGAAGGAGAGGAACAGTGCAAAACTCATGAATTGATAATGATACCATACAGAAGAAAGCCTTTTAGCGGGATTAACTATAGGACTCTGAATTCTGCATAAAGGGTATTTTAGAATTGCAGATGAGATGAGTTCCATACATGATGCAGTTCAAAACTTGATTCACCTCTCCCAGACTGCATGCAAATCAATTGCAATCCAGCTCTCAGTAGTACCAAAACGTGAACCTTTATATTAACTGAGACCGAACCATGACATCACTGGAATACATCTCCCCAGTAGGCCCTTTGAATTGGTATTGTTAATCCACAGGAGTGTCAGCTATTGATTGTGGCATCTGGCCAGGAGGCATTCATAATGATGACGTTGCCACGTGCCTTACATGGTCCTGTGGAGATTTTCAATCTCTTGTTCTGCTCTGGCAGTAACACTTTAAAGAAAGAAAAACTACAGGCTGTCGAGATCCGTCCAATTTCAGACATATTTCCAGACTGTTTTACCGGCTAAATTCCTGAATCGAGATGAAAAATACATTTATGAGAGTCAAGTAAAATTTCACTCGGCACACGTTGCAGGCTCCAGTCAGAATGCAATTTTGGATGATTTCAGATGTAAACTGGATGCTTTCCTCCATCAACACCTTCAGACACGCCATTCTTTTCTAGAGGTTCAGGGATTGGACGATTCATTAACTGGCACTGACCACGATTGAGTTCATCTTCAAAGGAAGACCACAAGTATTGTCACTTCACTTTGAAGCTGTCCCCTAACTGATATGCTGTGGAGTTTTAAAAGCACTAGCTCTTTAATCTACATTTTCTAAGATGTATGCTAGTACTCTGTGAAAAGGGGTGTGTGTTTATTTACAAACATTTCAATGGACGGGTTCTCTTTCAAATTATGGATTTCTTTCCCAGACAGTTTAGTGCTTCTTTCAGGTTGCCAATCAATCTTTGGATGGGGGTACCTATCTAAAGATAAGCCACATCAAATCGGGGGGAGGGCTTGTGTCTATTTGGCCAATGGCATCTAGCTCAAAAACTAGTCACATCTTAGCACAGAGGCTAAGGTGATGAATTTGAGAATAATATTTGACTCCCATTTTACGATGGCCCAACAGATATATATTGTTGTAAGGGGTGGTAAATTTCATCCAGAAGTCATTAGGAGGATTCCGATTCCCAAATACCTGAACCATAACCACCAGATTCAAGCAATGTTGGCTGCAATACTGTTCAGATTAGATTATGAAAACTAGCTGTATCAAATCATGTCCAAATCATTTTTACTATATTACAGAATGTAGTAGCCTAAATATTATCTGGCTGATGCGACAAAGGTCTCAGTTATGAATTTGGTGGTAAAAACCACCAAAACCTGCACATGGGGTAAATACACTGATTATGATTTTTTACCATTGTCATCTGATAGGGGTATTACAGGAACGAGTATGACCAAAGTAGCGTGTTTTACTTTTTCCTTTATTGTCAAGTCTTTCCAATGTTCTATTTCGTTTATTTATATCTTTATCAAAATAAATCAAATACAATATTAGGCGTAAAGTTGTTAATGTTGTTAGTCCTTCGTCTTCTTCTCTTTTCAGAATTTTAGGACTTTTATCCAATGGAGCAATCTAAAAAAATAATAATAATTAAATATCGGTAAGTCACTGCCTTACTTCGGTCTCACCCAAGTGACTGGTGTCTTTTTTAGGTCGAGCCTAGCGTTGCAGCGCATGCGCTGCTCGCTTTGCGAGGCATGCTGTATTAGGGTATGTTTTAGAAGTGCTGTGGAAGCCCCGCCCATATTTTTCATTGGCTGGCGTCATCGTCCATGGTAAATGCTGGCTTCCGATTGATAATGAGGCTTCTTAGTCCCTCCTTGTTACCGCCCTGTCTCCTTTTGGGACCGCCCATCAGGAATGGATCTTTTACTTGCGGCTTTACACTGTCTCCTTCATTAGTCGGTAAGCACTATATTTTTTTTACAATGGCGACAGCTTGTCTGGTATTTGTATTCGGGGTTTTAGCGCGCAGCTGTAGAGCCTGGGAACCAGGTCAGCAGAACCGTTGTAGAGCCAGAGAACCAGGTCAGCAAAGCTGCTCTAGAGCCAGAGAACCAGGTCAGCAGAGCTGCTCTAGAGCCAGAGAACCAGGTCAGCAGAGCTTCTCTAGAGCCACAGAATCAGGTCAGCAGAGCTGCTGTAGAGACAGAGAACCAGGTCAGCAGGGCTGTTGTAGAGCCAGAAAACCAGGTCAGCAGAGCTGCTCTAGAGGCAGAGAACCAGGTCAGCAGAGCTGCTGTAGAGCCAGAGAACTAGGTCAGCAGAACCGTTGTAGAGCCAGAGAACGTCTAGAGCCAGAGAACCAGGTCAGAAGAGCCGCTGTAGAGCCAGAAAACCAGGTCAGCAGAGCCGCTCTAGAGCCAGAGAACCAGGTCAGCAGAGCTGCTGTAGAGCCAGAGAACCAGGTCAGCAGAGCCGCTGTAGAGCCAGAGAACCAGGTCAGCAGAGCCGCTCTAGAGCCAGAGAACCAGGTCAGCAGAGCTGCTGTAGAGCCAGAGAACCAGGTCAGTGAAACAGGTCAGCAAAGCTGCTCTAGAGCCAGACAACCAGGTCAGCAGAGCTGCTGTAGAGCCAGAGAACCAGGTCAGCAGAGCCGTCCTAGAGCCAGAGAACCAGGTCAGCAGAGCCGCTCTAGAGCCAGAGAACCAGGTCAGCAGAGCCGCTCTAGAGCCAGAGAACCAGGTCAGCAGAGCTGCTGTAGAGCCAAAGAACCAGGTCAGCAGAGCCGTTGCAGAGCCAGAGAACCAGGTCAGCAGAGCTGCTCTAGAGCCAGAGAACCAGGTCAGCAGAGCTGCTCTAGAGCCTGAGAACCAGGTCAGCAGAGCTGCTGTAGAGCCAGAGAACCACGTCAGCAGAGCTGCTGTAGAGCCAGAGAACCAGGTCAGCAGAGCTGCTCTAGAGCCAGAGAACCAGGTCAGCAGAGCCGCTGTAGAGCCAGAGAATCAGGTCAGCAGAGCCGTTGTAGACCCTGAGACCCAGGTCAGCAGTGCCGTTGTAGAGCCAGAGAACCAGGTCAGCAGAGCCGCTCTAGAGCCAGAGAACCAGGTCAGCAGAGCCGTCGTAGAGCCTGAGACCCAGGTCAGCAGAGCCGTTGTAGAGCCTGAGACCCAGGTCAGCAGAGCTGCTGTAGAGCCATAGAACCAGGTCAGCAGAGCCGCTGTAGAGCGAGAGAACCAGGTCAGCAGAGCTGCTGTAGAGCCAGAGAACCAGGTCAGCAGAGCTGCTGTAGAGCCAGAGAAACAAGTCAGCAGAGCTGCTGTAGAGCCAGAGAACCAGGTCCACAGAGCTTCTGTAGAGCCAGAGAACCAAGTCAGCAGAGCCGCTGTAGAGCCAGAGAACAAGGTCAGCAGAGTCGCTCTAGAGCCTGAGAACCAGGTCAGCTGAGCTGCTGTAGAGCCAGAGAATGAGGTCAGCAGAGCTGCTCTATGGCCAGAGAACTGAGCCGGAGAACCAGGTCAGCGAACCAGGTCATCAGAGGTGTTGTAGAGCCAGAGAACCAGGTCAGCAAGCTGCTGTAGAGCCAGAGAACCAGGTCAACAGAGCTGCTTTAGAGCCTTGGAACCAGGTCAGCAGAGCTGCTGTAGAGCCAGAGAACCAGGTCATCAGAGCTGCCGTAGAGCCAGAGAACCAGGTCATCAAGCTGATGTACACCCAGAGAAGCAGGTCAGCAAGCTGCTGTAGAGCCATAGAACCAGGTCAGCAGAGTTGCTGTAGAGTCATAGAACCAGGTCAGCAGAGCCATTGTAGAGCCAGAGAGCCAGGTCAGCAGAGCCGTTGTAGAGCCTGAGACCCAGGTCAGCAGAGCTGCTGTAGAGCCAGAGAACCAGGTCAGCAGAGCCGCTCTAGAGCCAGAGAACCAGGTCAGCAGAGCTGCTCTAGAGCCAGAGAACCAGGTCAGCAGAGCTGCTCTAGAGCCTGAGAACCAGGGCAGCAGAGCTGCTGTAGAGCCAGAGAACCACGTCAGCAGAGCTGCTGTAGAGCCAGAGAACCAGGTCAGCAGAGCTGCTCTAGAGCCAGAGAACCAGGTCAGCAGAGCCGCTGTAGAGCCAGAGAATCAGGTCAGCAGAGCCGTTGTAGACCCTGAGACCCAGGTCAGCAGGCCGTTGTAGAGCCAGAGAACCAGGTCAGCAGAGCCGCTCTAGAGCCAGAGAACCAGGTCAGCAGAGCCGTCGTAGAGCCTGAGACCCAGGTCAGCAGAGCCGTTGTAGAGCCTGAGACCCAGGTCAGCAGAGCTGCTGTAGAGCCATAGAACCAGGTAAGCAGAGCCGCTGTAGAGCGAGAGAACCAGGTCAGCAGAGCTGCTGTAGAGCCAGAGAACCAGGTCAGCAGAGCTGCTGTAGAGCCAGAGAAACAAGTCAGCAGAGCTGCTGTAGAGCCAGAGAACCAGGTCCACAGAGCTTCTGTAGAGCCAGAGAACCAAGTCAGCAGAGCCGCTGTAGAGCCAGAGAACAAGGTCAGCAGAGTCGCTCTAGAGCCTGAGAACCAGGTCAGCTGAGCTGCTGTAGAGCCAGAGAATGAGGTCAGCAGAGCTGCTCTATGGCCAGAGAACTGAGCCGGAGAACCAGGTCAGCGAACCAGGTCATCAGAGGTGTTGTAGAGCCAGAGGACCAGGTCAGCAAGCTGCTGTAGAGCCAGAGAACCAGGTCAACAGAGCTGCTTTAGAGCCTTGGAACCAGGTCAGCAGAGCTGCTGTAGAGCCAGAGAACCAGGTCATCAGAGCTGCCATAGAGCCAGAGAACCAGGTCATCAAGCTGCTGTACACCCAGAGAAGCAGGTCAGCAAGCTGCTGTAGAGCCATAGAACCAGGTCAGCAGAGCTGCTGTAGAGTCAGAGAACCAGGTCAGCAGAGCCATTGTAGAGCCAGAGAGCCAGGTCAGCAGAGCCGTTGTAGAGCCTGAGACCCAGGTCAGCAGAGCTGCTGTAGAGCCAGAGAACCAGGTCAGCAGAGCCGCTCTAGAGCCAGAGTACCAGGTAAGCAGAGCTGCTGTAGAGCCATAGAACCAGGTCAGCAGAGCCGTTGTAGAGCCATAGAACCAGGTCAGCATAGCTGCTGTAGAGCCATAGAACCAAGTCAGTAGACACGCTCTAGAGCCAGAGAACCAGTTCAGCAGAGCTACTCTAGAGCCTGAGAACTGGGTCAGTAGAGCAGCTCTAGAGCCAGAGAACCAGGTCAGCAGAGCCACTCTAGAGCCAGAGAACCAGATCAGCAGAGCCGCTCTAGAGCCAAAGAACCAGGCCAGCAGAGCCACTCTAGAACCAGAGAACCAGGTCATCAAGCTGCTGTAGAGCCTGAGAACCAGGTCAGTAGAGCCGTTGTAGAGCCAGAGAACCAGGTCAGCAGAGCCATTGTAGAGCCAGAGAACAAGGCCCGCAGAGCCGCTCTAGAGCCAGAGAACCAGGTCAGCAGAGCTGCCCTAGAGCCAGAGAACCGAGACAGCAGAGCTGTTGTAAAGCCTGAGAACCAGGTCAGAGGAGCTGCTCTAGAGCCAGAGAACCAGGTCAGCAGAGCTGCTGTAGAGCCATAGAACCAGGTCAGCAGAACCGCTCTAGAGCCAGAGAACCGGGTCAGCAGAGCCGCTCTAGAGCCAGAGAACCAGGTCAGCAGAGCTGCTCTAGAGCCAGAGAATCAATCAATCAATCAATCAATCAGGGATTTATAAAGCACGCTACTCACCCGTGAGGGTCTCAAGGCGCTGGGGAGGGGGGGTGCAGCTCCGGTTCAATCAAAGAGCCAGGTCTTGAGGTTCTTCCTGAAGGTGTGGAGGGTGGGGGAGCGTCTGATGTTCACAGGGAGCTCGTTCCAGGCTTTGGCTGCGACGTAGGAGAAAGCTCTTCCTCCTGCTCTGGTTCTGCGGATGCGGGGGTCTCCGCGAGGGCGAGGTCTGCGGAGTGAAGGTTCCTCTTGGGTACGTGGAAGGAGACTCTCTCGTTGAGGTATTTGGGTTCCGATGTTGTGGAGGGATTTGTAGGCGTTGGTGAGCAGTTTGAAGGTAACTCTCTTCTCGACGGGGAGCCAGTGGAGGTCACGTTGGTGTTGGGTCATGTGATCGTGTCTTGGGGTTCCGAGGACGAGTCTGGCTGCAGCGTTCTGGATGGTCTGTAGCCTGTGAAGGAGAGTTCTGTTGATTCCGGCGTAGAGGGCGTTGCCGTAGTCCAATCTGCTGGTTATGAGTGCGTGGGTGACGGTTTTCCTACATTCTGGGGGTATCCATTTGAAGGTCTTGCGGAGGATCCGAAGGCAGTTGAAGCTGGTGGAGGCGATGGAGTTGATCTGGCGGGTCATGGTGAGGGAGGAGTCGAGGATGATGCCGAGGTTCCGTGCGTGGTCTGTCGGGGTGGGCGGACTCCCAAGGGTGGAGGGCCAGCAGGTGTTGTCACAGGTGGAGGTAGAGGGTCCGAGGATGAGGACCTCAGTCTTCTCCGAGTTGAGCTTCAGGCAGCTGTTTTTCATCCAGGCGGCTACGTCTCTCATTCCTTCCTGGAAACAGAGTCTGGTGTCTTCGGGGTTCTTCGTGAGGGAGAGGATGAGCTGGGTGTCGTCGGCATATGATACTATGCTGAGCCCATGTTGTCTGACGATGGCGGCGAGGGGGGCCATGTAGATGTTGAAGAGCGTGGGGCTGAGTGATGATCCTTGGGGAACTCCGCAGTTGATCTGTGTGGGTTCGGAGAGGAAAGGAGGGAGTCTGATCCTCTGTGTTCTGCCGGAGAGAAAGGATCGGATCCAGGAGAGGGCGGTTCCTCATATCCCAGCGTCGTGGAGTCTGGCTGCGAGAGTGCGATGTGCGACGGTGTCGAAAGCTGCGGAGAGGTCTAGCAGGATGAGGGCTGCGGTGTGCCCCTGGTCTAGTAGCATGCGGATGTCGTCAGTGGCAGCGAGGAGGGCAGTCTCAGTGCTGTGGTTGCTGCGGAATCTGAACTGGGAGGCGTCTAGGATGGAGTTTTCTTCAGTGAAGGCGGTCAGCTGGGTGTTTACGAGTCTCTCGGCAACTTTGGCAGCGAAGGGGAGGAGAGAGATGGGCCGGTAGTTTTTCAGGTCTGTTGGGTCGGCCGTGGGCTTCTTGAGGAGCGGTTTGACCTCCGCCCTCTTCCAGTTGTCGAGGAAGATGCCGGATTCGAAAGAGGCGTTGATGGTGCGTCCTAGTTCATGTGCGATGGCGGCGGCTGCCCTGTGGTAGATGTGTGGTGGGCAGGGGTCCGTGGGGGCTCCTGAGTGGGTGTTCTTCATGGTCACAGTGGTGTGTTCGACGGTGGCAGGATTTCAGGTAGTGATGGTCGGCTCTTTGTCGGTGGTGGTGGCGCGTGGGGTGGTGTCCAGCATCTGTTCGCTGAAGTTGTCGTAGAGGGCCTTGATTTTCATATGGAAGTAGGAGCTGAGCTTGTTGCAGAGTTCCTGAGATGGTGTGATGTCCGTGGCTTCGCTGGGGGGTTTGGTGAATTGCTGTATGACGTTGAAGAGTTCTTTAGCGTTGTTTGCGTTGGTGTGGATTTTGTTCCTGATGAAAGTCTGCTTGGTGTCTCTTCAGCGCGGGTGGTATTTCTTCAGGGCGTTCCGGTAGCTGTTCAGGTCTTCCGTGGTTTTCCGGTTTTGCCAGGTTTTCTCGAGGCGTCTGCAGGAGCGCCTGGCTGCTTGGAGATCGGTGGTGAACCAAGCTGCTTTCAGGGGGCGTTGTTTGCCAGGGTGGCGGAGGGATGCGAGCTTGTCGGCGAAGCTGGAGATCCAGCGGTGAAGTTCCTGGGCTCCGGAGTTGGCGTCGGTCGTGGCGCAGGGTGGGTCTAGGAGGAGGGTGGCGTTAAGGTGCTCCTCTGTGATCTTGTTCCAGTTCCTTCGGGGAGGGTGTGGGGGGTGTTTGGGTCTGGTGGATGTGTTGAAGGTGAAGTGTACGCAGTGGTGCTCCATCCAGGGGTGCTGCGAGGTATGGCTGAAGTGGATTTTTGTCCCTCCTGCGAAGATGGGGAGGAGGGTGTGTCCAGCTCTGTGTGTGGGGGTGGTTATGAGCTGCTTCAGTCCGAGGTTGGAGAGGTTGTCGAGGAGGGTGATGGAGTCGGGGTCGCTGTGGTTGTCGAGGTGGAAATTGAGGTCTCTGAGTAGAATTTAGTCCGTGGAAGAGATGGCATGGGGTGCGACGAGGTTGGCGATGGTGGTTGCGGACTGGGTGCGTCGTCCAGGGGGTCTGTAGGTGAGGGTGCCCCGTAGCGTGGTCCTGGGGTTGGTCTGGATCTGGAAGTGGAGGTGTTCTGTGTTGGAGTGGGGGTCGCTCGTGTTGGAGGTGGAGAGTCGGAGGGAGGTCTTGTGAGCGATGGCGAGTCCTCCTCCTGGGCGGTCCCTTCTCTGGATCTTGTATCCGTCTGGGATGGCGGTGGCGATGTCGGGGCCGGAGGTGGCGTTTGTCCAGGTTTTGGTGAGGAAGGCGACGTCGGGCGAGAGGGTGTCGAGCAGGTCCCAGATCTCTATGGCGTGTCTGTGTAGGGAGCGTACGTTGAGGAGGATGCATGTCAGGGCTCTGGTGGTGCGGGCATCCAGCGAGTTTTTGGCGGTCTTGGGGGCGCGGTCTATGGTGAAGGATCGTCGGCAGTGTCTGCAGGAGAACTGTCCTTGGGTGGTGTTCGGTGTGGCTCTTTGGCAGCCGTTGAGTCTTCCATGGTTGAGTGCATGGAGGGCTGCGGAGATGTATCGACGGGGTTCTGGAGATCCAGGGTTCCTGGCGCTGGCCGCGGTCAGGTCATGGACGGGCGCAGACGGGCTTGCCATAGGCGCGACCGCGCAGTGGTCGGCATTAAGTAGGGGAGGGGGGAGGGACATGCAGCTCGGAGGCGGGATCGGGGGCGGGTTACGGCAGGAACGGCGTGGGCGGGAAACAGAGAGGAACAATAATAATTACACCACGTGGAATAAGTGAAGGGGCAGAGCCGCTATAGAGCCAGAGAACCAGGTCAGCAGAGCTGCTGTAGAGCCAGAGAACCAGGTCAGCAGAGCCGTTGTAGACCCTGAGACCCAGGTCAGCAGAGCCGCTGTAGAGCCAGAGAACCAGGTCAGCAGAGTCGCTCTAGAGCCAGAGAACCAGGTCAGCAGAGCCGCTCTAGAGCCAGAGAACCAGGTCAGCAGAGCTGCTCTAGAGCCAGAGAACCGGGTCAGCAGAACCGTTGTGGAGCCAGAGAACAAGGTCAGCAGAGCTGCTCTAGAGCCAGAGAACCAGGTCAGCAGAGCTGCTCTAGAGCCTGAGAACCAGGTCAGCAGTGGCGCTCTACACCCAGAAAACCAGGTCAGCAGAGCTGCTCTAGAGACAGAGAACCAGGCCAGCAGTGCCGCTCTAGAGCCAGAGAACCGGGTCAGCAGAGCCGTTGTAGAGCCAGAGAACAAGGTCAGCAGAGCTGCTCTAGAGCCAGAGAACAAGGTCAGCAGAACTGCTCTATAGCCAGAGAACCAGGTCAGCAGAGCTGCTGTAGAGCCAGAGAACCAAGTCAGCAGAGCTGCTGTAGAGCCAGAGAACCAGGTCCGCAGAGCTGCTGTAGAGCCAAGAGAACCAGGTCAGCAGAGCCGCTCTAGAAGCTAGAGGACCAGGTCTGCAGAGCTGCTGTAGAGCCATAGAACCAGTTGAGCAGAGCCGTTGTAGAGCCATAGAACCAGGTCAGCAGAGCTGCTGTAGAGCCATAGAACCAGGTCAGTAGACATGCTCTAGAGTCAGAGAACCAGTTCAGCAGAGCTGCTCTAGAGCCTGAGAACTGGGTCAGTAGAGCCGCTCTAGAGCCAGAGAACCAGGTCAGCAGAGCTGCTCTAGAGCCATAGAACCAGGTCAGTAGAGCCGCTTTAGAGCCAAAGAACCAGGCCAGCAGAGCAGCTCTAGAACCAGAGAACCAGGTCAGCAAGCTGCTGTAGAGCCTGAGAACCAGGTCAGCAGACCCATTGTAGAGCCAGAGAACCAGGTCAGCAGAGCCGTTGTAGAGCCAGAGAACCAGGCCAGCAGAGCCACTCTAGAGCCAGAGAACCAGGTCAGCAGAGCCGCCCTAGAGCCAGAGAACAGAGACAGCAGGGCTGTTGTAAAGCCTGAGAACCAGGTCAGCAGAGCTGCTCTAGAGCCAGAGAACCAGGTCAGCAAAGCTGCTCTAGAGCCAGAGAACCAGGTCAGCAGAGCTGCTTTAGAGCCAGAGAACCAGGTCAGCAGAGCTGCTCTAGAGCCAGAGAACCAGGTCCGCAGTGCTGCTGTAGAGCCAGAGAACCAGGTCAGCAGAGCCGCTGTAGAGTGAGAGAACAAGGTCAGCAGAGTCGCTCTAGAGCCTGAGAACCATGTCAGCAGAGCTGCTGTAGAGCCAGAGAATGAGGTCAGCAGAGCTGCTCTATGGCCAGAGAACTGGGCCAGAGAACCAGGTCAGTGAACCAGGTCATCAGAGGTGTTGTAGAGCCAGAGTACCAGGTCAGCAGAGCTGCTTTAGAGCCTTAGAACCAGGTCAGCAGAGCTGCTGAAGAGCCAGAGAACCAGGTCAGCAGAGCTGCTGTAGAGCCAGAGATCCAGGTCATCAAGCTGCTGTAGAGCCAGAAAAGCAGGTCAGCAAGCTGCTGTAGAGCCATAGAACCAGGTCGGCAGAGCTGCTGTAGAGCCAGAGAACCAGGTCAGCAGAGGCATTGTAGAGCCAGAGAACCAGGTCAGCAGAGCTGTTGTAGAGCCTGAGACCCAGGTCAGCAGAGCTGCTGTAGAGCCAGAGAACCAGGTCAGCAGAGCCGCTCTAGAGCCAGAGAACCAGGTCTGCAGAGCTGCTGTAGAACCATAGAACCAATTCAGCAGAGCCGTTGTAGAGGCATAGAACCAGGTCAGCAGAGATGCTGTAGAGCCATTGAACCAGGTCAGTAGACATGCTCTAGAGCCAGAGAACCAGTTCAGCAGAGCCGCTCTAGAGCCTGAGAACCGGGTCAGTAGAGCCGCTCTAGAGCCAGAGAACCAGGTCAGCAGAGCTGCTGTAGAGCCAGAGAACCAGGTCAGCAGAGCTGCTGTAGAGCCAGAGAACCAGATCAGCTGAGCCGCAGTAGAGCCAGAGAACCAGGTCAGCAGTCCTGCTGTAGAGCCAGAGAACCAGGTCAGCAGAGCCGTCGGCAGAGCCTGAGACCCAGGTCAGCAGAGCCGTTGTAGAGCCTGAGACCCAGGTCAGCAGAGCTGCTGTAGAGCCATAGAACCAGGTCAGCAGAGCTGCTGTAGAGCCAGAGAACCAGGTCAGCAGAGCTGCTGTAGAGCCAGGGAACCAGGTCAGCAGAGCCGCTATAGAGCCAGAGAACCAGGTCAGCAGAGCTGCTGTAGAGCCAGAGAACCAGGTTAGCAGAGCTGTTGTAGACCCTGAGACCCAGGTCAGCAGAGCCGCTGTAAAGCCAGAGAACCAGGTCAGCAGAGTCGCTCTAGAGCCAGAGAACCAGGTCAGCAGAGCCGCTCTAGAGCCAGAGAACCAGGTCAGCAGAGCCGCTCTAGAGCCAGAGAACCGGGTTCGCAGAGCTGCTCTAGAGCCAGAGAACCAGGTCAGCAGAGCTGCTCTAGAGCCAGAAAACCAGGTCAGCAGAGCTGCTCTAGAGACAGAGAACCAGGCCAGCAGTGCCGCTCTAGAGCCAGAGAACCGGGTCAGCAGAGCCGTTGTAGAGCCAGAGAACAAGGTCAGCAGAGCTGCTCTAGAGCCAGAGAACAAGGTCAGCAGAACTGCTCTAGAGCCAGAGAACCAGGTCAGCAGAGCTGCTGTAGAGCCAGAGAACCAAGTCAGCAGAGCTGCTGTAGAGCCAGAGAACCAGGTCCGCAGAGCTGCTGTAGAGCCAGAGAACCAGGTCAGCAGAGCCGCTCTAGAGCTAGAGGACCAGGTCTGCAGAGCTGCTGTAGACCCATAGAACCAGTTGAGCAGAGCCGTTGTAGAGCCATAGAACCAGGTCAGCAGAGCTGCTGTAGAGCCATAGAACCAGGTCAGTAGACATGCTCTAGAGTCAGAGAACCAGTTCAGCAGAGCTGCTCTAGAGCCTGAGAACTGGGTCAGTAGAGCCGCTCTAGAGCCAGAGAACCAGGTCAGCAGAGCTGCTCTAGAGCCATAGAACCAGGTCAGTAGAGCCGCTTTAGAGCCAAAGAACCAGGCCAGCAGAGCAGCTCTAGAACCAGAGAACCAGGTCAGCAAAATGCTGTAGAGCCTGAGAACCAGGTCAGCAGACCCACTGTAGAGCCAGAGAACCAGGTCAGCAGAGCCGTTGTAGAGCCAGAGAACCAGGCCAGCAGAGCCACTCTAGAGCCAGAGAACCAGGTCAGCAGAGCTGCCCTAGAGCCAGAGAACAGAGACAGCAGGGCTGTTGTAAAGCCTGAGAACCAGGTCAGCAGAGCTGCTCTAGAGCCAGAGAACCAGGTCAGCAGAGCTGCTGTAGAGCCAGAGAACCAGGTCAGCAGAGCTGCTCTAGAGCCAGAGAACCAGGTCAGCAGAGCTGCTGTAGAGCCAGAGAACCAGGTCAGCAGATCTGCTGCAGAGCCAGGGAACCAGGTCAGCAGAGCCGCTATAGAGCCAGAGAACCAGGTCAGCAGAGCTGCTGTAGAGCCAGAGAACCAGGTCAGCAGAGCTGTTGTAGACCCTGAGACCCAGGTCAGCAGAGCCGCTGTAAAGCCAGAGAACCAGGTCAGCAGAGTCGCTCTAGAGCCAGAGAACCAGGTCAGCAGAGCCACTCTAGAGCCAGAGAACCAGGTCAGCAGAGCCGCTCTAGAGCCAGAGAACCGGGTTCGCAGAGCTGCTCTAGAGCCAGAGAACCAGGTCAGCAGAGTTGCTCTAGAGCCAGAAAACCAGGTCAGCAGAGCCGCTCTAGAGCCAGAGAACCAGGCCAGCAGTGCCGCTCTAGAGCCAGAGAACCGGGTCAGCAGAGCTGTTGTAGAGCCAGAGAACAAGGTCAGCAGAGCTGCTCTAGAGCCAGAGAACCAGGTCAGCAGAGCTGCTGTCTAGCCAGAGAACCAGGTCAGCAGAGCTGCTGTAGAGCCAGAGAACCAAGTCAGCAGAGCTGCTGTAGAGCCAGAGAACCAGGTCCGCAGAACTGCTGTAGAGCCAGAGAACCAGGTCAGGAGAGCCGCTCTAGAGCCTGAGAACCATGTCAGCAGAGCTGCTGTAGAGCCAAAGAATGAGCTCAGCAGAGCTGCTCTATGGCCAGAGAACTGGGCCAGAGAACCAGGTCAGTGAACCAGGTCATCAGAGGTGTTGTAGAGCCAGAGAACCAGGTCAGCAAGCTGCTGTAGAGCCAGAGAACAAGGTCAACAGAGCTGCTTTAGAGCCTTAGAACCAGGTCAGCAGAGCTGCTGTAGAGCCAGAGAACCAGGTCAGCAGAGCTGCTGTAGAGCCATAGAACCAGGTCGGCAGAGCTGCTGTAGAGCCAGAGAACCAGGTCAGCAGAGCCATTGTAGAGAAAGAGAACCAGGTCAGCAGAGCAGTTGTAGATCCTGAGACCCAGGTCAGCAGAGCTGCTGTAGAGCCAGAGAACCAGGTCAGCAGAGCCGCTCTAGAGCCAGAGAACCAGGTCTGTAGAGCTGCTGTAGAGCCATAGAACCAGGTCAGCAGAGCCGTTGTAGAGCCATAGAACCAGGTCAGCAGAGCTGCTGTAGAGCCATAGAACCAGGTCATCAGAGCTGCTCTAGAGCCAGAGAACCAGGTCAGCAGAGCCGTTGTAGAGCCAGAGAACCAGGTCAGCAGAGCTGCTGTAGAGCCAGAGAACCAGGTCCGCAGCGCTGCTGTAGAGCCAGAGAACCAGGTCAGCAGAGCCGCTGTAGAGTGAGAGAACAAGGTCAGCAGAGTCGCTCTAGAGCCTGAGAACCATGTCAGCAGAGCTGCTGTAGAGCCAGAGAATGAGGTCAGCAGAGCTGCTCTATGGCCAGAGAACTGGGCCAGAGAACCAGGTCAGTGAACCAGGTCATCAGAGGTGTTGTAGAGCCAGAGTACCAGGTCAGCAGAGCTGCTTTAGAGCCTTAGAACCAGGTCAGCAGAGCTGCTGAAGAACCAGAGAACCAGGTCAGCAGAGCTGCTGTAGAGCCAGAGATCCAGGTCATCAAGCTGCTGTAGAGCCAGAAAAGCAGGTCAGGAAGCTGCTGTAGAGCCATAGAACCAAGTAGGCAGAGCTGCGGTAGAGCCAGAGAACCAGGTCAGCAGAGGCATTGTAGAGCCAGAGAACCAGGTCAGCAGAGCTGTTGTAGAGCCTGAGACCCAGGTCAGCAGAGCTGCTGTAGAGCCAGAGAACCAGGTCAGCAGAGCCGCTCTAGAGCCAGAGAACCAGGTCTGCAGAGCTGCTGTAGAACCATAGAACCAATTCAGCAGAGCCGTTGTAGAGGCATAGAACCAGGTCAGCAGAGATGCTGTAGAGCCATAGAACCAGGTCAGTAGACATGCTCTAGAGCCAGAGAACCAGTTCAGCAGAGCCGCTCTAGAGCCTGAGAACCGGGTCAGTAGAGCCGCTCTAGAGCCAGAGAACCAGGTCAGCAGAGCTGCTGTAGAGCCAGAGAACCAGGTCAGCAGAGCTGCTGTAGAGCCAGAGAACCAGATCAGCTGAGCCGCAGTAGAGCCAGAGAACCAGGTCAGCAGTCCTGCTGTAGAGCCAGAGAACCAGGTCAGCAGAGCCGTCGTAGAGCCTGAGACCCAGGTCAGCAGAGCCGTTGTAGAGCCTGAGACCCAGGTCAGCAGAGCTGCTGTAGAGCCATAGAACCAGGTCAGCAGAGTCGCTGTAGAGCCAGAGAACCAGGTCAGCAGAGCTGCTGTAGAGCCATAGAGCCAGGTCAGCAGAGCCACTCTAGAGCCAGAGAACCGGGGCAGCAGAGCCGCTCTAGAGCCAGAGAACCAGGTCAGCAGAGCACCTCTAGAGCCAGAGAACCAGGTCTGCAGAGCAGCTCTAGAGCCAGAGAACCAGGTCAGCAGAGCTGCTGTAGAGCCAGAGAACCAGGTCAGCAGAGCTGCTCTAGAGCCAGAGAACCAGGTCAGCAGAGCTGCTGTAGAGCCAGAGAACCAGGTCAGCAGATCTGCTTTAGAGCCAGGGAACCAGGTCAGCAGAGCCACTATAGAGCCAGAGAACCAGGTCAGCAGAGCTGCTGTAGAGCCAGAGAACCAGGTTAGTAGAGCTGTTGTAGACCCTGAGACCCAGGTCAGCAGAGCCGCTGTAAAGCCAGAGAACCAGGTCAGCAGAGTCGCTCTAGAGCCAGAGAACCAGGTCAGCAGAGCCGCTCTAGAGCCAGAGAACCAGGTCAGCAGAGCCGCTCTAGAGCCAGAGAACCGGGTTCGCAGAGCTGCTCTAGAGCCAGAGAACCAGGTCAGCAGAGCTGCTCTAGAGCCAGAAAACCAGGTCAGCAGAGCTGCTCTAGAGACAGAGAACCAGGCCAGCAGTGCCGCTCTTGAGCCAGAGAACCGGGTCAGCAGAGCCGTTGTAGAGCCAGAGAACAAGGTCAGCAGAGCTGCTCTAGAGCCAGAGAACAAGGTCAGCAGAACTGCTCTAGAGCCAGAGAACCAGGTCAGCAGAGCTGCTGTAGAGCCAGAGAACCAAGTCAGCAGAGCTGCTGTAGAGCCATAGAACCAGGTCCACAGAGCTGCTGTAGAGCCAGAGAACCAGGTCAGCAGAGCCGCTCTAGAGCTAGAGGACCAGGTCTGCAGAGCTGCTGTAGAGCCATAGAACCAGTTGAGCAGAGCCGTTGTAGAGCCATAGAACCAGGTCAGCAGAGCTGCTGTAGAGCCATAGAACCAGGTCAGTAGACATGCTCTAGAGTCAGAGAACCAGTTCAGCAGAGCTGCTCTAGAGCCTGAGAACTGGGTCAGTAGAGCCGCTCTAGAGCCAGAGAACCAGGTCAGCAGAGCTGCTCTAGAGCCATAGAACCAGGTCAGTAGAGCCGCTTTAGAGCCAAAGAACCAGGCCAGCAGAGCAGCTCTAGAACCAGAGAACCAGGTCAGCAAGCTGCTGTAGAGCCTGAGAACCAGGTCAGCAGACCCATTGTAGAGCCAGAGAACCAGGTCAGCAGAGCCGTTGTAGAGCCAGAGAACCAGGCCAGCAGAGCCACTCTAGAGCCAGAGAACCAGGTCAGCAGAGCTGCCCTAGAGCCAGAGAACAGAGACAGCAGGGCTGTTGTAAAGCCTGAGAACCAGGTCAGCAGAGCTGCTCTAGAGCCAGAGAACCAGGTCAGCAAAGCTGCTCTAGAGCCAGAGAACCAGGTCAGCAGAGCTGCTTTAGAGCCACAGAACCAGGTCAGCAGAGCTGCTCTAGAGCCAGAGAACCAGGTCCGCAGCGCTGCTGTAGAGCCAGAGAACCAGGTCAGCAGAGCCGCTGTAGAGTGAGAGAACAAGGTCAGCAGAGTCGCTCTAGAGCCTGAGAACCATGTCAGCAGAGCTGCTGTAGAGCCAGAGAATGAGGTCAGCAGAGCTGCTCTATGGCCAGAGAACTGGGCCAGAGAACCAGGTCAGTGAACCAGGTCATCAGAGGTGTTGTAGAGCCAGAGTACCAGGTCAGCAGAGCTGCTTTAGAGCCTTAGAACCAGGTCAGCAGAGCTGCTGAAGAGCCAGAGAACCAGGTCAGCAGAGCTGCTGTAGAGCCAGAGATCCAGGTCATCAAGCTGCTGTAGAGCCAGAAAAGCAGGTCAGCAAGCTGCTGTAGAGCCATAGAACCAGGTCGGCAGAGCTGCTGTAGAGCCAGAGAACCAGGTCAGCAGAGGCATTGTAGAGCCAGAGAACCAGGTCAGCAGAGCTGTTGTAGAGCCTGAGACCCAGGTCAGCAGAGCTGCTGTAGAGCCAGAGAACCAGGTCAGCAGAGCCGCTCTAGAGCCAGAGAACCAGGTCTGCAGAGCTGCTGTAGAACCATAGAACCAATTCAGCAGAGCCGTTGTAGAGGCATAGAACCAGGTCAGCAGAGATGCTGTAGAGCCATAGAACCAGGTCAGTAGACATGCTCTAGAGCCAGAGAACCAGTTCAGCAGAGCCGCTCTAGAGCCTGAGAACCGGGTCAGTAGAGCCGCTCTAGAGCCAGAGAACCAGGTCAGCAGAGCTGCTGTAGAGCCAGAGAACCAGGTCAGCAGAGCTGCTGTAGAGCCAGAGAACCAGATCAGCTGAGCCGCAGTAGAGCCAGAGAACCAGGTCAGCAGTCCTGCTGTAGAGCCAGAGAACCAGGTCAGCAGAGCCGTCGTAGAGCCTGAGACCCAGGTCAGCAGAGCCGTTGTAGAGCCTGAGACCCAGGTCAGCAGAGCTGCTGTAGAGCCATAGAACCAGGTCAGCAGAGCTGCTGTAGAGCCAGAGAACCAGGTCAGCAGAGCTGCTGTAGAGCCAGGGAACCAGGTCAGCAGAGCCGCTATAGAGCCAGAGAACCAGGTCAGCAGAGCCGCTCTAGAGCCAGAAAACCGGGTTCGCAGAGCTGCTCTAGAGCCAGAGAACCAGGTCAGCAGAGCTGCTCTAGAGCCAGAAAACCAGGTCAGCAGAGCTGCTCTAGAGACAAAGAACCAGGCCAGCAGTGCCGCTCTAGAGCCAGAGAACCGGGTCAGCAGAGCCGTTGTAGAGCCAGAGAACAAGGTCAGCAGAGCTGCTCTAGAGCCAGAGAACAAGGTCAGCAGAACTGCTCTAGAGCCAGAGAACCAGGTCAGCAGAGCTGCTGTAGAGCCAGAGAACCAAGTCAGCAGAGCTGCTGTAGAGCCAGAGAACCAGGTCCGCAGAGCTGCTGTAGAGCCAGAGAACCAGGTCAGCAGAGCCGCTCTAGAGCTAGAGGACCAGGTCTGCAGAGCTGCTGTAGAGCCATAGAACCAGTTGAGCAGAGCCGTTGTAGAGCCATAGAACCAGGTCAGCAGAGCTGCTGTAGAGCCATAGAACCAGGTCAGTAGACATGCTCTAGAGTCAGAGAACCAGTTCAGCAGAGCTGCTCTAGAGCCTGAGAACTGGGTCAGTAGAGCCGCTCTAGAGCCAGAGAACCAGGTCAGCAGAGCTGCTCTAGAGCCATAGAACCAGGTCAGTAGAGCCGCTTTAGAGCCAAAGAACCAGGCCAGCAGAGCAGCTCTAGAACCAGAGAACCAGGTCAGCAAGCTGCTGTAGAGCCTGAGAACCAGGTCAGCAGACCCACTGTAGAGCCAGAGAACCAGGTCAGCAGAGCCGTTGTAGAGCCAGAGAACCAGGCCAGCAGAGCCACTCTAGAGCCAGAGAACCAGGTCAGCAGAGCTGCCCTAGAGCCAGAGAACAGAGACAGCAGGGCTGTTGTAAAGCCTGAGAACCAGGTCAGCAGAGCTGCTCTAGAGCCAGAGAACCAGGTCAGCAAAGCTGCTCTAGAGCCAGAGAACCAGGTCAGCAGAGCTGCTTTAGAGCCAGAGAACCAGGTCAGCAGAGCTGCTCTAGAGCCAGAGAACCAGGTCAGCAGAGCTGCTGTAGAGCCAGAGAACCAGGTCAGCAGAGCTGCTCTACAGCCAGAGAACCAGGTCAGCAGAGCTGCTGTAGAGCCAGAGAACCAGGTCAGCAGAGCTGCTCTAGAGCCAGAGAACCAGGTCAGCAGAGCTGCTGTAGAGCCAGAGAACCAGGTCAGCAGAGCTGCCCTAGAGCCAGAGTACCAGGTCAGCAGAGCTGATGTAGAGCCAGAGAACCAGGTCAGCAGAGCTGCTCTAGAGCCAGGGAACCAGGTCAGCAGAGCCGCTATAGAGCCAGAGAACCAGGTCAGCAGAGCTGCTGTAGAGCCATAGAACCAGTTCAGCAGAGCCGTTGTAGAGCCATAGAACCAGGTCAGCAGAGCTGCTGTAGAGCCATAGAACCAGGTCAGTAGACATGCTCTAGAGCCAGAGAACCAGTTCAGCAGAGCCACTCTAGAGCCTGAGAACCGGGTCAGTAGAGCCGCTCTAGAGCCAGAGAACCAGGTCAGCAGAGCTGCTCTAGAGCCAGAGAACCAGGTCAGCAGAGCCGCTTTAGAGCCAAAGAACCGGTCCAGCAGAGCGGCTCTAGAACCAGAGAATCAGGTCAGCAAGCTGCTGTAGAGCCTGAGAACCAGGTCAGCAGAGCCATTGTAGAGCCAGAGAACCAGGCCAGCAGAGCCACTCTAGAGCCAGAGAACCAGGTCAGCAGAACCGCCCTAGAGCCAGAGAACTTAGACAGCAGGGATGTTGTAAAGCCTGAGAACCAGGTCAGCAGAGCTGATTTAGAGCCAGAGAACCAGGTCAGCAGAGCTGCTCTAGAGCCAGAGAACCAGGTCAGCAGAGCTGCTGTAGAGCCAGAGAACCAGGTCAGCAGAGCTGCTCTAGAGCCAGAGAACCAGGTCAGCAGAGCTGCTGTTGAGCCAGAGAACCAGGTCAGCAGAGCTGCTGTAGAGCCAGGGAACCAGGTCAGCAGAGCCGCTATAGAGCCAGAGAACCAGGTCAGCAGAGCTGCTGTAGAGCCAGAGAACCAGGTCAGCAGAGCTGTTGTAGACCCTGAGACCCAGGTCAGCAGAGCCGCTGTAAAGCCAGAGAACCAGGTCAGCAGAGTCGCTCTAGAGCCAGAGAACCAGGTCAGCAGAGCTGCTGTAGAGCCAGAGAATGAGGTCAGCAGAGCTGCTCTTTGGCCAGAGAACTGGGCCAGAGAACCAGGTCAGTGAACCAGGTCATCAGAGGTGTTGTAGAGCCAGAGAACCAGGTCAACAGAGCTGCTTTAGAGCCTTAGAACCAGGTCAGCAGAGCTGCTGTAGAGCCAGAGAACCAGGTCAGCAGAGCTCCTGTAGAGCCAGAGAACCAGGTCAGCAAAGCTGCTCTAGAGCCAGAGAACCAGGTCAGCAGAGCTGCTTTGGAGCCAGAGAACCAGGTCAGCAGAGCTGCTCTAGAGCCAGAGAACCAGGTCCGCAGCGCTGCTGTAGAGCCAGAGAACCAGGTCAGCAGAGCCGCTGTAGAGTGAGAGAACAAGGTCAGCAGAGTCGCTCTAGAGCCTGAGAACCATGTCAGCAGAGCTGCTGTAGAGCCAGAGAATGAGGTCAGCAGAGCTGCTCTATGGCCAGAGAACTGGGCCAGAGAACCAGGTCAGTGAACCAGGTCATCAGAGGTGTTGTAGAGCCAGAGTACCAGGTCAGCAGAGCTGCTTTAGAGCCTTAGAACCAGGTCAGCAGAGCTGCTGAAGAGCCAGAGAACCAGGTCAGCAGAGCTGCTGTAGAGCCAGAGATCCAGGTCATCAAGCTGCTGTAGAGCCAGAAAAGCAGGTCAGCAAGCTGCTGTAGAGCCATAGAACCAGGTCGGCAGAGCTGCTGTAGAAACCAGAGAACCAGGTCAGCAGAGGCATTGTAGAGCCAGAGAACCAGGTCAGCAGAGCTGTTGTAGAGCCTGAGACCCAGGTCAGCAGAGCTGCTGTAGAGCCAGAGAACCAGGTCAGCAGAGCTGCTCTAAAGCCAGAGAACCAGGTCTGCAGAGCTGCTGTAGAACCATAGAACCAATTCAGCAGAGCCGTTGTAGAGGCATAGAACCAGGTCAGCAGAGATGCTGTAGAGCCATAGAACCAGGTCAGTAGACATGCTCTAGAGCCAGAGAACCAGTTCAGCAGAGCCGATCTAGAGCCTGAGAACCGGGTCAGTAGAGCCGCTCTAGAGCCAGAGAACCAGGTCAGCAGAGCTGCTGTAGAGCCAGAGAACCAGGTCAGCAGAGCTGCTGTAGAGCCAGAGAACCAGATCAGCTGAGCCGCAGTAGAGCCAGAGAACCAGGTCAGCAGTCCTGCTGTAGAGCCAGAGAACCAGGTCAGCAGAGCCGTCGTAGAGCCTGAGACCCAGGTCAGCAGAGCCGTTGTAGAGCCTGAGACCCAGGTCAGCAGAGCTGCTGTAGAGCCATAGAACCAGGTCAGCAGAGCTGCTGTAGAGCCAGAGAACCAGGTCAGCAGAGCTGCTGTAGAGCCAGGGAACCAGGTCAGCAGAGCCGCTATAGAGCCAGAGAACCAGGTCAGCAGAGCTGCTGTAGAGCCAGAGAACCAGGTTAGCAGAGCTGTTGTAGACCCTGAGACCCAGGTCAGCAGAGCCGCTGTAAAGCCAGAGAACCAGGTCAGCAGAATCGCTCTAGAGCCAGAGAACCAGGTCAGCAGAGCCGCTCTAGAGCCAGAGAACCAGGTCAGCAGAGCCGCTCTAGAGCCAGAGAACCGGGTTCGCAGAGCTGCTCTAGAGCCAGAGAACCAGGTCAGCAGAGCTGCTCTAGAGCCAGAAAACCAGGTCAGCAGAGCTGCTCTAGAGACAGAGAACCAGGCCAGCAGTGCCGCTCTAGAGCCAGAGAACCGGGTCAGCAGAGCCGTTGTAGAGCCAGAGAACAAGGTCAGCAGAGCTGCTCTAGAGCCAGAGAACAAGGTCAGCAGAACTGCTCTAGAGCCAGAGAACCAGGTCAGCAGAGCTGCTGTAGAGCCAGAGAACCAAGTCAGCAGAGCTGCTGTAGAGCCAGAGAACCCGGTCTGCAGAGCTGCTGTAGAGCCAGAGAACCAAGTCAGCAGAGCCGCTCTAGAGCTAGAGGACCAGGTCTGCAGAGCTGCTGTAGAGCCATAGAACCAGTTGAGCAGAGCCGTTGTAGAGCCATAGAACCAGGTCAGCAGAGCTGCTGTAGAGCCATAGAACCAGGTCAGTAGACATGCTCTAGAGTCAGAGAACCAGTTCAGCAGAGCTGCTCTAGAGCCTGAGAACTGGGTCAGTAGAGCCGCTCTAGAGCCAGAGAACCAGGTCAGCAGAGCTGCTCTAGAGCCATAGAACCAGGTCAGTAGAGCCGCTTTAGAGCCAAAGAACCAGGCCAGCAGAGCAGCTCTAGAACCAGAGAACCAGGTCAGCAAGCTGCTGTAGAGCCTGAGAACCAGGTCAGCAGACCCACTGTAGAGCCAGAGAACCAGGTCAGCAGAGCCGTTGTAGAGCCAGAGAACCAGGCCAGCAGAGCCACTCTAGAGCCAGAGAACCAGGTCAGCAGAGCTGCCCTAGAGCCAGAGAACAGAGACAGCAGGGCTGTTGTAAAGCCTGAGAACCAGGTCAGCAGAGCTGCTCTAGAGCCAGAGAACCAGGTCAGCAAAGCTGCTCTAGAGCCAGAGAACCAGGTCAGCAGAGCTGCTTTAGAGCCAGAGAACCAGGTCAGCAGAGCTGCTCTAGAGCCAGAGAACCAGGTCAGCAGAGCTGCTGTAGAGCCAGAGAACCAGGTCAGCAGAGCTGCTCTACAGCCAGAGAACCAGGTCAGCAGAGCTGCTGTAGAGCCAGAGAACCAGGTCAGCAGAGCTGCTCTAGAGCCAGAGAACCAGGTCAGCAGAGCTGCTGTAGAGCCAGAGAACCAGGTCAGCAGAGCTGCCCTAGAGCCAGAGTACCAGGTCAGCAGAGCTGATGTAGAGCCAGAGAACCAGGTCAGCAGAGCTGCTCTAGAGCCAGGGAACCAGGTCAGCAGAGCCGCTATAGAGCCAGAGAACCAGGTCAGCAGAGCTGCTGTAGAGCCATAGAACCAGTTCAGCAGAGCCGTTGTAGAGCCATAGAACCAGGTCAGCAGAGCTGCTGTAGAGCCATAGAACCAGGTCAGTAGACATGCTCTAGAGCCAGAGAACCAGTTCAGCAGAGCCACTCTAGAGCCTGAGAACCGGGTCAGTAGAGCCGCTCTAGAGCCAGAGAACCAGGTCAGCAGAGCTGCTCTAGAGCCAGAGAACCAGGTCAGCAGAGCCGCTTTAGAGCCAAAGAACCGGTCCAGCAGAGCGGCTCTAGAACCAGAGAATCAGGTCAGCAAGCTGCTGTAGAGCCTGAGAACCAGGTCAGCAGAGCCATTGTAGAGCCAGAGAACCAGGCCAGCAGAGCCACTCTAGAGCCAGAGAACCAGGTCAGCAGAACCGCCCTAGAGCCAGAGAACTTAGACAGCAGGGATGTTGTAAAGCCTGAGAACCAGGTCAGCAGAGCTGATTTAGAGCCAGAGAACCAGGTCAGCAGAGCTGCTCTAGAGCCAGAGAACCAGGTCAGCAGAGCTGCTGTAGAGCCAGAGAACCAGGTCAGCAGAGCTGCTCTAGAGCCAGAGAACCAGGTCAGCAGAGCTGCTGTTGAGCCAGAGAACCAGGTCAGCAGAGCTGCTGTAGAGCCAGGGAACCAGGTCAGCAGAGCCGCTATAGAGCCAGAGAACCAGGTCAGCAGAGCTGCTGTAGAGCCAGAGAACCAGGTCAGCAGAGCTGTTGTAGACCCTGAGACCCAGGTCAGCAGAGCCGCTGTAAAGCCAGAGAACCAGGTCAGCAGAGTCGCTCTAGAGCCAGAGAACCAGGTCAGCAGAGCTGCTGTAGAGCCAGAGAATGAGGTCAGCAGAGCTGCTCTTTGGCCAGAGAACTGGGCCAGAGAACCAGGTCAGTGAACCAGGTCATCAGAGGTGTTGTAGAGCCAGAGAACCAGGTCAACAGAGCTGCTTTAGAGCCTTAGAACCAGGTCAGCAGAGCTGCTGTAGAGCCAGAGAACCAGGTCAGCAGAGCTCCTGTAGAGCCAGAGAACCAGGTCAGCAAAGCTGCTCTAGAGCCAGAGAACCAGGTCAGCAGAGCTGCTTTGGAGCCAGAGAACCAGGTCAGCAGAGCTGCTCTAGAGCCAGAGAACCAGGTCCGCAGCGCTGCTGTAGAGCCAGAGAACCAGGTCAGCAGAGCCGCTGTAGAGTGAGAGAACAAGGTCAGCAGAGTCGCTCTAGAGCCTGAGAACCATGTCAGCAGAGCTGCTGTAGAGCCAGAGAATGAGGTCAGCAGAGCTGCTCTATGGCCAGAGAACTGGGCCAGAGAACCAGGTCAGTGAACCAGGTCATCAGAGGTGTTGTAGAGCCAGAGTACCAGGTCAGCAGAGCTGCTTTAGAGCCTTAGAACCAGGTCAGCAGAGCTGCTGAAGAGCCAGAGAACCAGGTCAGCAGAGCTGCTGTAGAGCCAGAGATCCAGGTCATCAAGCTGCTGTAGAGCCAGAAAAGCAGGTCAGCAAGCTGCTGTAGAGCCATAGAACCAGGTCGGCAGAGCTGCTGTAGAGCCAGAGAACCAGGTCAGCAGAGGCATTGTAGAGCCAGAGAACCAGGTCAGCAGAGCTGTTGTAGAGCCTGAGACCCAGGTCAGCAGAGCTGCTGTAGAGCCAGAGAACCAGGTCAGCAGAGCTGCTCTAAAGCCAGAGAACCAGGTCTGCAGAGCTGCTGTAGAACCATAGAACCAATTCAGCAGAGCCGTTGTAGAGGCATAGAACCAGGTCAGCAGAGATGCTGTAGAGCCATAGAACCAGGTCAGTAGACATGCTCTAGAGCCAGAGAACCAGTTCAGCAGAGCCGATCTAGAGCCTGAGAACCGGGTCAGTAGAGCCGCTCTAGAGCCAGAGAACCAGGTCAGCAGAGCTGCTGTAGAGCCAGAGAACCAGGTCAGCAGAGCTGCTGTAGAGCCAGAGAACCAGATCAGCTGAGCCGCAGTAGAGCCAGAGAACCAGGTCAGCAGTCCTGCTGTAGAGCCAGAGAACCAGGTCAGCAGAGCCGTCGTAGAGCCTGAGACCCAGGTCAGCAGAGCCGTTGTAGAGCCTGAGACCCAGGTCAGCAGAGCTGCTGTAGAGCCATAGAACCAGGTCAGCAGAGCTGCTGTAGAGCCAGAGAACCAGGTCAGCAGAGCTGCTGTAGAGCCAGGGAACCAGGTCAGCAGAGCCGCTATAGAGCCAGAGAACCAGGTCAGCAGAGCTGCTGTAGAGCCAGAGAACCAGGTTAGCAGAGCTGTTGTAGACCCTGAGACCCAGGTCAGCAGAGCCGCTGTAAAGCCAGAGAACCAGGTCAGCAGAATCGCTCTAGAGCCAGAGAACCAGGTCAGCAGAGCCGCTCTAGAGCCAGAGAACCAGGTCAGCAGAGCCGCTCTAGAGCCAGAGAACCGGGTTCGCAGAGCTGCTCTAGAGCCAGAGAACCAGGTCAGCAGAGCTGCTCTAGAGCCAGAAAACCAGGTCAGCAGAGCTGCTCTAGAGACAGAGAACCAGGCCAGCAGTGCCGCTCTAGAGCCAGAGAACCGGGTCAGCAGAGCCGTTGTAGAGCCAGAGAACAAGGTCAGCAGAGCTGCTCTAGAGCCAGAGAACAAGGTCAGCAGAACTGCTCTAGAGCCAGAGAACCAGGTCAGCAGAGCTGCTGTAGAGCCAGAGAACCAAGTCAGCAGAGCTGCTGTAGAGCCAGAGAACCCGGTCTGCAGAGCTGCTGTAGAGCCAGAGAACCAAGTCAGCAGAGCCGCTCTAGAGCTAGAGGACCAGGTCTGCAGAGCTGCTGTAGAGCCATAGAACCAGTTGAGCAGAGCCGTTGTAGAGCCATAGAACCAGGTCAGCAGAGCTGCTGTAGAGCCATAGAACCAGGTCAGTAGACATGCTCTAGAGTCAGAGAACCAGTTCAGCAGAGCTGCTCTAGAGCCTGAGAACTGGGTCAGTAGAGCCGCTCTAGAGCCAGAGAACCAGGTCAGCAGAGCTGCTCTAGAGCCATAGAACCAGGTCAGTAGAGCCGCTTTAGAGCCAAAGAACCAGGCCAGCAGAGCAGCTCTAGAACCAGAGAACCAGGTCAGCAAGCTGCTGTAGAGCTTGAGAACCAGGTCAGGAGACCCATTGTAGAGCCAGAGAACCAGGTCAGCAGAGCCGTTGTAGAGCCAGAGAACCAGGCCAGCAGAGCCACTCTAGAGCCAGAGAACCAGGTCAGCAGAGCTGCCCTAGAGCCAGAGAACAGAGACAGCAGGGCTGTTGTAAAGCCTGAGAACCAGGTCAGCAGAGCTGCTCTATAGCCAGAGAACCAGGTCAGCAAAGCTGCTCTAGAGCCAGAGAACCAGGTCAGCAGAGCTGCTTTAGAGCCAGAGAACCAGGTCAGCAGAGCTGCTCTAGAGCCAGAGAACCAGGTCAGCAGAGCTGCTGTAGAGCCAGAGAACCAGGTCAGCAGAGCTGCTCTAGAGCCAGAGAACCAGGTCAGCAGAGCTGCTGTAGAGCCAGAGAACCAGGTCAGCAGAGCTGCTCTAGAGCCAGAGATCCAGGTCAGCAGAGCTGATGTAGAGCCAGAGAACCAGGTCAGCAGAGCTGCTCTAGAGCCAGGGAACCAGGTCAGCAGAGCCGCTATAGAGCCAGAGAACCAGGTCAGCAGAGCTGCGGTAGAGCCATAGAACCAGTTCAGCAGAGCCGTTGTAGAGCCATAGAACCAGGTCAGCAGAGCTGCTGTAGAGCCATAGAACCAGGTCAGTAGACATGCTCTAGAGCCAGAGAACCAGTTCAGCAGAGCCACTCTAGAGCCTGAGAACCGGGTCAGTAGAGCCGCTCTAGAGCCAGAGAACCAGGTCAGCAGAGCTGCTCTAGAGCCAGAGAACCAGGTCAGCAGAGCCGCTTTAGAGCCAAAGAACCGGTCCAGCAGAGCGGCTCTAGAACCAGAGAATCAGGTCAGCAAGCTGCTGTAGAGCCTGAGAACCAGGTCAGCAGAGCCATTGTAAAGCCAGAGAACCAGGCCAGCAGAGCCACTCTAGAGCCAGAGAACCAGGTCAGCAGAGCCGCCCTAGAGCCAGAGAACTTAGACAGCAGGGATGTTGTAAAGCCTGAGAACCAGGTCAGCAGAGCTGATTTAGAGCCAGAGAACCAGGTCAGCAGAGCTGCTCTAGAGCCAGAGAACCAGGTCAGCAGAGCTGCTGTAGAGCCAGAGAACCAGGTCAGCAGAGCCGCTCTAGAGCCAGAAAACCGGGTTCGCAGAGCTGCTCTAGAGCCAGAGAACCAGGTCAGCAGAGCTGCTCTAGAGCCAGAAAACCAGGTCAGCAGAGCTGCTCTAGAGACAAAGAACCAGGCCAGCAGTGCCGCTCTAGAGCCAGAGAACCGGGTCAGCAGAGCCGTTGTAGAGCCAGAGAACAAGGTCAGCAGAGCTGCTCTAGAGCCAGAGAACAAGGTCAGCAGAACTGCTCTAGAGCCAGAGAACCAGGTCAGCAGAGCTGCTGTAGAGCCAGAGAACCAAGTCAGCAGAGCTGCTGTAGAGCCAGAGAACCAGGTCCGCAGAGCTGCTGTAGAGCCAGAGAACCAGGTCAGCAGAGCCGCTCTAGAGCTAGAGGACCAGGTCTGCAGAGCTGCTGTAGAGCCATAGAACCAGTTGAGCAGAGCCGTTGTAGAGCCATAGAACCAGGTCAGCAGAGCTGCTGTAGAGCCATAGAACCAGGTCAGTAGACATGCTCTAGAGTCAGAGAACCAGTTCAGCAGAGCTGCTCTAGAGCCTGAGAACTGGGTCAGTAGAGCCGCTCTAGAGCCAGAGAACCAGGTCAGCAGAGCTGCTCTAGAGCCATAGAACCAGGTCAGTAGAGCCGCTTTAGAGCCAAAGAACCAGGCCAGCAGAGCAGCTCTAGAACCAGAGAACCAGGTCAGCAAGCTGCTGTAGAGCCTGAGAACCAGGTCAGCAGACCCACTGTAGAGCCAGAGAACCAGGTCAGCAGAGCCGTTGTAGAGCCAGAGAACCAGGCCAGCAGAGCCACTCTAGAGCCAGAGAACCAGGTCAGCAGAGCTGCCCTAGAGCCAGAGAACAGAGACAGCAGGGCTGTTGTAAAGCCTGAGAACCAGGTCAGCAGAGCTGCTCTAGAGCCAGAGAACCAGGTCAGCAAAGCTGCTCTAGAGCCAGAGAACCAGGTCAGCAGAGCTGCTTTAGAGCCAGAGAACCAGGTCAGCAGAGCTGCTCTAGAGCCAGAGAACCAGGTCAGCAGAGCTGCTGTAGAGCCAGAGAACCAGGTCAGCAGAGCTGCTCTAGAGCCAGAGAACCAGGTCAGCAGAGCTGCTGTAGAGCCAGAGAACCAGGTCAGCAGAGCTGCTCTAGAGCCAGAGAACCAGGTCAGCAGAGCTGCTGTAGAGCCAGAGAACCAGGTCAGCAGAGCTGCCCTAGAGCCAGAGTACCAGGTCAGCAGAGCTGATGTAGAGCCAGAGAACCAGGTCAGCAGAGCTGCTCTAGAGCCAGGGAACCAGGTCAGCAGAGCCGCTATAGAGCCAGAGAACCAGGTCAGCAGAGCTGCTGTAGAGCCATAGAACCAGTTCAGCAGAGCCGTTGTAGAGCCATAGAACCAGGTCAGCAGAGCTGCTGTAGAGCCATAGAACCAGGTCAGTAGACATGCTCTAGAGCCAGAGAACCAGTTCAGCAGAGCCACTCTAGAGCCTGAGAACCGGGTCAGTAGAGCCGCTCTAGAGCCAGAGAACCAGGTCAGCAGAGCTGCTCTAGAGCCAGAGAACCAGGTCAGCAGAGCCGCTTTAGAGCCAAAGAACCGGTCCAGCAGAGCGGCTCTAGAACCAGAGAATCAGGTCAGCAAGCTGCTGTAGAGCCTGAGAACCAGGTCAGCAGAGCCATTGTAGAGCCAGAGAACCAGGCCAGCAGAGCCACTCTAGAGCCAGAGAACCAGGTCAGCAGAACCGCCCTAGAGCCAGAGAACTTAGACAGCAGGGATGTTGTAAAGCCTGAGAACCAGGTCAGCAGAGCTGATTTAGAGCCAGAGAACCAGGTCAGCAGAGCTGCTCTAGAGCCAGAGAACCAGGTCAGCAGAGCTGCTGTAGAGCCAGAGAACCAGGTCAGCAGAGCTGCTCTAGAGCCAGAGAACCAGGTCAGCAGAGCTGCTGTTGAGCCAGAGAACCAGGTCAGCAGAGCTGCTGTAGAGCCAGGGAACCAGGTCAGCAGAGCCGCTATAGAGCCAGAGAACCAGGTCAGCAGAGCTGCTGTAGAGCCAGAGAACCAGGTCAGCAGAGCTGTTGTAGACCCTGAGACCCAGGTCAGCAGAGCCGCTGTAAAGCCAGAGAACCAGGTCAGCAGAGTCGCTCTAGAGCCAGAGAACCAGGTCAGCAGAGCTGCTGTAGAGCCAGAGAATGAGGTCAGCAGAGCTGCTCTTTGGCCAGAGAACTGGGCCAGAGAACCAGGTCAGTGAACCAGGTCATCAGAGGTGTTGTAGAGCCAGAGAACCAGGTCAACAGAGCTGCTTTAGAGCCTTAGAACCAGGTCAGCAGAGCTGCTGTAGAGCCAGAGAACCAGGTCAGCAGAGCTCCTGTAGAGCCAGAGAACCAGGTCAGCAAAGCTGCTCTAGAGCCAGAGAACCAGGTCAGCAGAGCTGCTTTGGAGCCAGAGAACCAGGTCAGCAGAGCTGCTCTAGAGCCAGAGAACCAGGTCCGCAGCGCTGCTGTAGAGCCAGAGAACCAGGTCAGCAGAGCCGCTGTAGAGTGAGAGAACAAGGTCAGCAGAGTCGCTCTAGAGCCTGAGAACCATGTCAGCAGAGCTGCTGTAGAGCCAGAGAATGAGGTCAGCAGAGCTGCTCTATGGCCAGAGAACTGGGCCAGAGAACCAGGTCAGTGAACCAGGTCATCAGAGGTGTTGTAGAGCCAGAGTACCAGGTCAGCAGAGCTGCTTTAGAGCCTTAGAACCAGGTCAGCAGAGCTGCTGAAGAGCCAGAGAACCAGGTCAGCAGAGCTGCTGTAGAGCCAGAGATCCAGGTCATCAAGCTGCTGTAGAGCCAGAAAAGCAGGTCAGCAAGCTGCTGTAGAGCCATAGAACCAGGTCGGCAGAGCTGCTGTAGAGCCAGAGAACCAGGTCAGCAGAGGCATTGTAGAGCCAGAGAACCAGGTCAGCAGAGCTGTTGTAGAGCCTGAGACCCAGGTCAGCAGAGCTGCTGTAGAGCCAGAGAACCAGGTCAGCAGAGCTGCTCTAAAGCCAGAGAACCAGGTCTGCAGAGCTGCTGTAGAACCATAGAACCAATTCAGCAGAGCCGTTGTAGAGGCATAGAACCAGGTCAGCAGAGATGCTGTAGAGCCATAGAACCAGGTCAGTAGACATGCTCTAGAGCCAGAGAACCAGTTCAGCAGAGCCGATCTAGAGCCTGAGAACCGGGTCAGTAGAGCCGCTCTAGAGCCAGAGAACCAGGTCAGCAGAGCTGCTGTAGAGCCAGAGAACCAGGTCAGCAGAGCTGCTGTAGAGCCAGAGAACCAGATCAGCTGAGCCGCAGTAGAGCCAGAGAACCAGGTCAGCAGTCCTGCTGTAGAGCCAGAGAACCAGGTCAGCAGAGCCGTCGTAGAGCCTGAGACCCAGGTCAGCAGAGCCGTTGTAGAGCCTGAGACCCAGGTCAGCAGAGCTGCTGTAGAGCCATAGAACCAGGTCAGCAGAGCTGCTGTAGAGCCAGAGAACCAGGTCAGCAGAGCTGCTGTAGAGCCAGGGAACCAGGTCAGCAGAGCCGCTATAGAGCCAGAGAACCAGGTCAGCAGAGCTGCTGTAGAGCCAGAGAACCAGGTTAGCAGAGCTGTTGTAGACCCTGAGACCCAGGTCAGCAGAGCCGCTGTAAAGCCAGAGAACCAGGTCAGCAGAATCGCTCTAGAGCCAGAGAACCAGGTCAGCAGAGCCGCTCTAGAGCCAGAGAACCAGGTCAGCAGAGCCGCTCTAGAGCCAGAGAACCGGGTTCGCAGAGCTGCTCTAGAGCCAGAGAACCAGGTCAGCAGAGCTGCTCTAGAGCCAGAAAACCAGGTCAGCAGAGCTGCTCTAGAGACAGAGAACCAGGCCAGCAGTGCCGCTCTAGAGCCAGAGAACCGGGTCAGCAGAGCCGTTGTAGAGCCAGAGAACAAGGTCAGCAGAGCTGCTCTAGAGCCAGAGAACAAGGTCAGCAGAACTGCTCTAGAGCCAGAGAACCAGGTCAGCAGAGCTGCTGTAGAGCCAGAGAACCAAGTCAGCAGAGCTGCTGTAGAGCCAGAGAACCCGGTCTGCAGAGCTGCTGTAGAGCCAGAGAACCAAGTCAGCAGAGCCGCTCTAGAGCTAGAGGACCAGGTCTGCAGAGCTGCTGTAGAGCCATAGAACCAGTTGAGCAGAGCCGTTGTAGAGCCATAGAACCAGGTCAGCAGAGCTGCTGTAGAGCCATAGAACCAGGTCAGTAGACATGCTCTAGAGTCAGAGAACCAGTTCAGCAGAGCTGCTCTAGAGCCTGAGAACTGGGTCAGTAGAGCCGCTCTAGAGCCAGAGAACCAGGTCAGCAGAGCTGCTCTAGAGCCATAGAACCAGGTCAGTAGAGCCGCTTTAGAGCCAAAGAACCAGGCCAGCAGAGCAGCTCTAGAACCAGAGAACCAGGTCAGCAAGCTGCTGTAGAGCTTGAGAACCAGGTCAGGAGACCCATTGTAGAGCCAGAGAACCAGGTCAGCAGAGCCGTTGTAGAGCCAGAGAACCAGGCCAGCAGAGCCACTCTAGAGCCAGAGAACCAGGTCAGCAGAGCTGCCCTAGAGCCAGAGAACAGAGACAGCAGGGCTGTTGTAAAGCCTGAGAACCAGGTCAGCAGAGCTGCTCTATAGCCAGAGAACCAGGTCAGCAAAGCTGCTCTAGAGCCAGAGAACCAGGTCAGCAGAGCTGCTTTAGAGCCAGAGAACCAGGTCAGCAGAGCTGCTCTAGAGCCAGAGAACCAGGTCAGCAGAGCTGCTGTAGAGCCAGAGAACCAGGTCAGCAGAGCTGCTCTAGAGCCAGAGAACCAGGTCAGCAGAGCTGCTGTAGAGCCAGAGAACCAGGTCAGCAGAGCTGCTCTAGAGCCAGAGATCCAGGTCAGCAGAGCTGATGTAGAGCCAGAGAACCAGGTCAGCAGAGCTGCTCTAGAGCCAGGGAACCAGGTCAGCAGAGCCGCTATAGAGCCAGAGAACCAGGTCAGCAGAGCTGCGGTAGAGCCATAGAACCAGTTCAGCAGAGCCGTTGTAGAGCCATAGAACCAGGTCAGCAGAGCTGCTGTAGAGCCATAGAACCAGGTCAGTAGACATGCTCTAGAGCCAGAGAACCAGTTCAGCAGAGCCACTCTAGAGCCTGAGAACCGGGTCAGTAGAGCCGCTCTAGAGCCAGAGAACCAGGTCAGCAGAGCTGCTCTAGAGCCAGAGAACCAGGTCAGCAGAGCCGCTTTAGAGCCAAAGAACCGGTCCAGCAGAGCGGCTCTAGAACCAGAGAATCAGGTCAGCAAGCTGCTGTAGAGCCTGAGAACCAGGTCAGCAGAGCCATTGTAAAGCCAGAGAACCAGGCCAGCAGAGCCACTCTAGAGCCAGAGAACCAGGTCAGCAGAGCCGCCCTAGAGCCAGAGAACTTAGACAGCAGGGATGTTGTAAAGCCTGAGAACCAGGTCAGCAGAGCTGATTTAGAGCCAGAGAACCAGGTCAGCAGAGCTGCTCTAGAGCCAGAGAACCAGGTCAGCAGAGCTGCTGTAGAGCCAGAGAACCAGGTCAGCAGAGCTGCTCTAGAGCCAGAGAACCAGGTCAGCAGAGCTGCTGTAGAGCCAGAGATCCAGGTCAGCAGAGCTGCTGTAGAGCCAGGGAACCAGGTCAGCAGAGCCGCTATAGAGCCAGAGAACCAGGTCAGCAGAGCTGCTGTAGAGCCAGAGAACCAGGTCAGCAGAGCTGTTGTAGACCCTGAGACCCAGGTCAGCAGAGCCGCTGTAAAGCCAGAGAACCAGGTCAGCAGAGTCGCTCTAGAGCCAGAGAACCAGGTCAGCAGAGCTGCTGTAGAGCCAGAGAATGAGGTCAGCAGAGCTGCTCTTTGGCCAGAGAACTGGGCCAGAGAACCAGGTCAGTGAACCAGGTCATCAGAGGTGTTGTAGAGCCAGAGAACCAGGTCAACAAGCTGCTGTAGAGCCAGAGAACCAGGTCAACAGAGCTGCTTTAGAGCCTTAGAACCAGGTCAGCAGAGCTGCTGTAGAGCCAGAGAACCAGGTCAGCAGAGCTCTGTAGAGCCAGAGATCCAGGTCATCAAGCTGCTGTAGAGCCAGAAAAGCAGGTCAGCAAGCTGCTGTAGAGCCAAAGAACCAAGTCGGCAGAGCTGCTGTAGAGCCAGAGAACCAGGTCAGCAGAGCCATTGTAAAGCCAGATAACCAGGTCAGCAGAGCCGTTGTAGAGGCCTGAGACCCAGGTCAGCAGAGCTGCTGTAGAGCCAGAGAACCAGGTCAGCAGAGCCGCTCTAGAGCCAGAGAACCAGGTCTGCAGAGCTGCTGTAGAGCCATAGAACCAATTCAGCAGAGCCGTTGTAGAGCCATAGAACCAGGTCAGCAGAGCTGCTGTAGAGCCATAGAACCAGGCCAGTAGACATGCTCTAGAGCCAGAGAACCAGTTCAGCAGAGCCGCTCTAGAGCCTGAGAACTTGGTCAGTAGAGCCGCTCTAGAGCCAGAGAACCAGGTCAGCAGAGCTGCTCTAGAGCCAGAGAACCAGGTCAGCAGAGCCGTTGTAGAGCCAGAGAACCAGGTCAGCAGAGCTGCTGTGGAGCCAGAGAAGCAAGTCAGCAGAGCTGCTGTAGAGCCAGAGAAACAGGTCCGCAGAGCTGCTGTAGAGCCAGAGAACCAGGTCAGCAGAGCCGCTGTAGAGCCAGAGAACAAGGTCAGCAGAGTCGCTCTAGAGCCTGAGAACCATGTCAGCAGAGCTGCTGTAGAGCCAGAGAATGAGGTCAGCAGAGCTGCTCTATGGCCAGAGAACTGGGCCAGAGAACCAGGTCAGTGAACCAGGTCATCAGAGGTGTTGTAGAGCCAGAGAACCAGGTCAGCAAGCTGCTGTAGAGCCAGAGAACCAGGTCAACAGAGCTGCTTTAGAGCCTTAGAACCAGGTTAGCAGAGCTGCTGTAGAGCCAGAGAACCAGGTCAGCAGAGCTGCTGTAGAGCCAGAGATCCAGGTCGTCAAGCTGCTGTAGAGCCAGAAAAGCAGGTCAGCAAGCTGCTGTAGAGCCAGAGAACCAGGTCAGCAGAGCCATTGTAGAGCCAGAGAACCAGGTCAGCAGAGCCGTTGTAGAGCCTGAGACCCAGGTCAGCAGAGCTGATGTAGAGCCAGAGAACCAGGTCAGCAGAGCCGCTCTAGAGCCAGAGAACCAGGTCTGCAGAGCTGCTGTAGAGCCATAGAACCAGTTCAGCAGAGCCGTTGTAGAGCCATAGAACCAGGTCAGCAGAGCTGCTGTAGAGCCATAGAACCAGGTCAGCAGAGCTGCTCTAGAGCCAGAGAACCAGGTCAGCAGAGCTCCTGTAGAGCCAGAGATCCAGGTCATCAAGCTGCTGTAGAGCCAGAAAAGCAGGTCAGCAAGCTGCTGTAGAGCAAAAGAACCAAGTAGGCAGAGCTGCTGTAGAGCCAGAGAACCAGGTCAGCAGAGCCATTGTAGAGCCAGAGAACCAGGTCAGCAGAGCTGCTGTAGAGCCAGAGAATGAGGTCAGCAGAGCTGCTCTATGGCCAGAGAACTGGGCCAGAGAACCAGGTCAGCGAACCAGGTCATCAGAGGTGTTGTAGAGCCAGAGAACCAGGTCAGCAAGCTGCTGTAGAGCCAGAGAACCAGGTTAACAGAGCTGCTTTAGAGCCTTAGAACCAGGTCAGCAGAGCTGCTGTAGAGCCAGAGAACCAGGTCAGCAAGCTGCTGTAGAGCCAGAGAACCAGGTCAACAGAGCTGCTTTAGAGCCTTAGAACCAGGTCAGCAGAGCTGCTGTAGAGCCAGAGAACCAGGTCAGCAGAGCTCCTGTAGAGCCAGAGATCCAGGTCATCAAGCTGCTGTAGAGCCAGAAAAGCAGGTCAGCAAGCTGCTGTAGAGCCAAAGAACCAAGTCGGCAGAGCTGCTGTAGAGCCAGAGAACCAGGTCAGCAGAGCCATTGTAGAGCCAGAGAACCAGGTCAGCAGAGCCGTTGTAGAGCCTGAGACCCAGGTCAGCAGAGCTGCTGTAGAGCCAGAGAACCAGGTCAGCAGAGCCGCTGTAGAGCCAGAGAACCAGGTGTGCAGAGCTGCTGTAGAGCCATAGAACCAATTCAGCAGAGCCGTTGTAGAGCCATAGAACCAGGTCAGCAGAGCTGCTGTAGAGCCATAGAACCAGGCCAGTAGACATGCTCTAGAGCCAGAGAACCAGTTCAGCAGAGCCGCTCTAGAGCCTGAGAACTTGGTCAGTAGAGCCGCTCTAGAGCCAGAGAACCAGGTCAGCAGAGTTGCTCTAGAGCCAGAGAACCAGGTCAGCAGAGCCGTTGTAGAGCCAGAGAACCAGGTCAGCAGAGCTGCTGTAGAGCCAGAGAACCAGGTCAGCAGAGCTGTTGTAGACCCTGAGACCCAGGTCAGCAGAGCCGCTGTAAAGCCAGAGAACCAGGTCAGCAGAGTCGCTCTAGAGCCAGAGAACCAAGTCAGCAGAGCCACTCTAGAGCCAGAGAACCAGGTCAGCAGAGCCGCTCTAGAGCCAGAGAACCGGGTTCGCAGAGCTGCTCTAGAGCCAGAGAACCAGGTCAGCAGAGTTGCTCTAGAGCCAGAAAACCAGGTCAGCAGAGCCGCTCTAGAGCCAGAGAACCAGGCCAGCAGTGCCGCTCTAGAGCCAGAGAACCAGGTCAGCAGAGCTGTTGTAGAGCCAGAGAACAAGGTCAGCAGAGCTGCTCTAGAGCCAGAGAACCAGGTCAGCAGAGCTGCTGTCTAGCCAGAGAACCAGGTCAGCAGAGCTGCTGTAGAGCCAGAGAACCAAGTCAGCAGAGCTGCTGTAGAGCCAGAGAACCAGGTCCGCAGAGCTGCTGTAGAGCCAGAGAACCAGGTCAGCAGAGCCGCTCTAGAGCATGAGAACCATGTCAGCAGAGCTGCTGTAGAGCCAAAGAATGAGGTCAGCAGAGCTGCTCTATGGCCAGAGAACTGGGCCAGAGAACCAGGTCAGTGAACCAGGTCATCAGAGGTGTTGTAGAGCCAGAGAACCAGGTCAGCAAGCTGCTGTAGAGCCAGAGAACCAGGTCAACAGAGCTGCTTTAGAGCCTTAGAACCAGGTTAGCAGAGCTGCTGTAGAGCCAGAGAACCAGGTCAGCAGAGCTGCTGTAGAGCCAGAGATCCAGGTCGTCAAGCTGCTGTAGAGCCAGAAAAGCAGGTCAGCAAGCTGCTGTAGAGCCAGAGAACCAGGTCAGCAGAGCCATTGTAGAGCCAGAGAACCAGGTCAGCAGAGCCGTTGTAGAGCCTGAGACCCAGGTCAGCAGAGCTGATGTAGAGCCAGAGAACCAGGTCAGCAGAGCCGCTATAGAGCCAGAGAACCAGGTCAGCAGAGCTGCTGTAGAGCCATAGAACCAGTTCAGCAGAGCCGTTGTAGAGCCATAGAACCAGGTCAGCAGAGCTGCTGTAGAGCCATAGAACCAGGTCAGTAGACATGCTCTAGAGCCAGAGAACCAGTTCAGCAGAGCCACTCTAGAGCCTGAGAACCGGGTCAGTAGAGCCGCTCTAGAGCCAGAGAACCAGGTCAGCAGAGCTGCTCTAGAGCCAGAGAACCAGGTCAGCAGAGCCGCTTTAGAGCCAAAGAACCGGTCCAGCAGAGCGGCTCTAGAACCAGAGAATCAGGTCAGCAAGCTGCTGTAGAGCCTGAGAACCAGGTCAGCAGAGCCATTGTAAAGCCAGAGAACCAGGCCAGCAGAGCCACTCTAGAGCCAGAGAACCAGGTCAGCAGAGCCGCCCTAGAGCCAGAGAACTTAGACAGCAGGGATGTTGTAAAGCCTGAGAACCAGGTCAGCAGAGCTGATTTAGAGCCAGAGAACCAGGTCAGCAGAGCTGCTCTAGAGCCAGAGAACCAGGTCAGCAGAGCTGCTGTAGAGCCAGAGAACCAGGTCAGCAGAGCTGCTCTAGAGCCAGAGAACCAGGTCAGCAGAGCTGCTGTAGAGCCAGAGAACCAGGTCAGCAGAGCTGCTGTAGAGCCAGGGAACCAGGTCAGCAGAGCCGCTATAGAGCCAGAGAACCAGGTCAGCAGATCTGCTGTAGAGCCAGAGAACCAGGTCAGCAGAGCTGTTGCAGACCCTGAGACCCAGGTCAGCAGAGCCGCTGTAAAGCCAGAGAACCAGATCAGCAGAGTCGCTCTAGAGCCAGAGAACCAGGTCAGCAGAGCTGCTGTAGAGCCAGAGAATGAGGTCAGCAGAGCTGCTCTTTGGCCAGAGAACTGGGCCAGAGAACCAGGTCAGTGAACCAGGTCATCAGAGGTGTTGTAGAGCCAGAGAACCAGGTCAACAAGCTGCTGTAGAGCCAGAGAACCAGGTCAACAGAGCTGCTTTAGAGCCTTAGAACCAGGTCAGCAGAGCTGCTGTAGAGCCAGAGAACCAGGTCAGCAGAGCTCCTGTAGAGCCAGAGATCCAGGTCATCAAGCTGCTGTAGAGCCAGAAAAGCAGGTCAGCAAGCTGCTGTAGAGCCAAAGAACCAAGTCGGCAGAGCTGCTGTAGAGCCAGAGAACCAGGTCAGCAGAGCCATTGTAAAGCCAGAGAACCAGGTCAGCAGAGCCGTTGTAGAGCCTGAGACCCAGGTCAGCAGAGCTGCTGTAGAGCCAGAGAACCAGGTCAGCAGAGCCGCTCTAGAGCCAGAGAACCAGGTCTGCAGAGCTGCTGTGAGAGCCATAGAACCAATTCAGCAGAGCCGTTGTAGAGCCATAGAACCAGGTCAGCAGAGCTGCTGTAGAGCCATAGAACCAGGCCAGTAGACATGCTCTAGAGCCAGAGAACCAGTTCAGCAGAGCCGCTCTAGAGCCTGAGAACTTGGTCAGTAGAGCGGCTCTAGAGCCAGAGAACCAGGTCAGCAGAGCTGCTCTAGAGCCAGAGAACCAGGTCAGCAGAGCCGTTGTAGAGCCAGAGAACCAGGTCAGCAGAGCTGCTGTGGAGCCAGAGAAGCAAGTCAGCAGAGCTGCTGTAGAGCCAGAGAAACAGGTCCGCAGAGCTGCTGTAGAGCCAGAGAACCAGGTCAGCAGAGCCGCTGTAGAGCCAGAGAACAAGGTCAGCAGAGTCGCTCTAGAGCCTGAGAACCATGTCAGCAGAGCTGCTGTAGAGCCAGAGAATGAGGTCAGCAGAGCTGCTCTATGGCCAGAGAACTGGGCCAGAGAACCAGGTCAGTGAACCAGGTCATCAGAGGTGTTGTAGAGCCAGAGAACTAGGTCAGCAAGCTGCTGTAGAGCCAGAGAACCAGGTCAACAGAGCTGCTTTAGAGCCTTAGAACCAGGTTAGCAGAGCTGCTGTAGAGCCAGAGAACCAGGTCAGCAGAGCTGCTGTAGAGCCAGAGATCCAGGTCGTCAAGCTGCTGTAGAGCCAGAAAAGCAGGTCAGCAAGCTGCTGTAGAGCCAGAGAACCAGGTCAGCAGAGCCATTGTAGAGCCAGAGAACCAGGTCAGCAGAGCCGTTGTAGAGCCTGAGACCCAGGTCAGCAGAGCTGATGTAGAGCCAGAGAACCAGGTCAGCAGAGCCGCTCTAGAGCCAGAGAACCAGGTCTGCAGAGCTGCTGTAGAGCCATAGAACCAGTTCAGCAGAGCCGTTGTAGAGCCATAGAACCAGGTCAGCAGAGCTGCTGTAGAGCCATAGAACCAGGTCAGCAGAGCTGCTGTAGAGCCAGAGAAACAGGTCCGCAGAGCTGCTGTAGAGCCAGAGAACCAGGTCAGCAGAGCCGCTGTAGAGCCAGAGAACAAGGTCAGCAGAGT
>CAWUFW010001301.1:641922-831288 GCA_963921515.1 Calotriton arnoldi
GAATTTATCTAGGCGGGCCGTTGGTATGAAGCCGAGACCTTTATTGAGTATGTCTTTCTCAGTTTGACCAAGAACATGTTCGGAGTAGTTGGTAACTAACTCTTGATGGAGCTCGGTCCCGCACGTTGATCTTTCGACATGCTCCTGGTGTGAGTTCCTGTCTGGGAGCTGTCTTCCCAGTGTACTTGTGGTTGTCTCCACCGTCTTCCTCGCCCTCTGCAACCGTTTCCTAAAAAAGGGAACCTCTGATTAGGATTCATATATGGAGCTTGTGGGGCTGTGAACGGTAGATTCCAGCCATACACCGTATGTGGGGGCATCTGCTGGAATGCCTGTGGAAATTGCATAGGATTCCCTGGTGGTCCCTGATACCAGGGCTGTTGCCAATTGTTGAATCTTCCTCTACCTCTTGATTTGTTGCGATTGCTCCCTGTGCTGGAGTTACTGCTAGATGATGACGTTTCATCAGAGCTTCCGGACGTATCTTGATGCTTAGGTGGTTGGTAATCTGGTTCAGAATATGGATAGGTTTTGGAGTAAGAGAATTTTTTTAAGTCTTTCTGAAAATTTTGAATTTTAGACTGTGTGAGATTTTTTTATACTCTTGTATTTCTTTATTAACCTCATCCAATTTCTTTTTATATGCCGTCAGTGTGGTTTTGAACTGGTTTTCTGTTATTTGAATTTCAATCACGATAGCGTCAGATAGTCTCTTTGCCGTTTGGATTATCAGGACAATCCAATCCCTGGTACAATGCCAGGCGATTTTTGCCCAATCCCTCCGAAATGCGGCGTCATCAAGAAATATTCTTGGGGCGCTGGTGACTATCAGACCCCGTGCTGCAGTGTTGGCCCTTAGATATTCAGTGAGTATGACCCCATGAAGTATTGTCCTGATGTGATTTCATTTCATTTCAGTTAAAGTTTCCCAGTCAGTACTCTGGGCTATTGGTTTGGCGATGTTAAGGTCTGCCATCAATGGTGGTGCTGCCAAGATGTCGTTGATTATCTCCTCCGGAAAGGTGAGGCCCAGGTTTTCAGCCATAGTGTATCACCCTTGGTTGAGTGTACACTAAATGGTAAGGGCTCTCGCAGCTGTGCGCTGCCTATTACTTCAAAAAACAAAAGAGAGAGCTAGGACTGGTGGATAGCCGTCCTTGTCCCTTAATGAAATATCAAACCAAATGAGACGGCCAAGCTATATAGCTATCTGACACAGAAGTGTCTGGCACTTGAAAGTTTATCTAGAAAACCCTCACACACCAACCTGGTTGGTGTCATGCTTCATCATCGGGTCCCAGCTGAGTAGCCGAATGCTACTCAGCTGTGCTGCAACACCTGATTACAGTGGAGCGGGTTGTACTGTTAGTGCATGTGATGAAGTAAATGTGAAACTAAAAATACCTCTGGGATTCTACCTGTTAATTATTTTATTCCCAGTGATCCAGGGTATGTTAAAAACAAGAGAGTGGATAATTCACTGAGTGTAATGCTTATATCTCAGTATTATCCATTGATGGTCAACATGTTTCAGCCCGCTTAGGAAATTGCTGGGGCTTTCTTCAGGACCTCTCATATAAAGTGCTTGGTGAGTGAAGTGAAAAAAAGTGAGTGGTAAAAATGAACCACGTGTTAAAGCATTTTTAGTACTCGCGCTAAGGAGTACCATACATGCTAAGAGGACTAACCGTACTCAGGGTCCTCACAATGGGCTAGTACCTATAAAGGAAGAAGACATAACACAACACAATACGAACATTTAACATGTAAAATCATAAAACTGGAGCTTATGCCTTCACCGTATTGATGGTGCACTATAATTTTGTAACTACAGCACGCAGTGTCAGATATACGTGCATTCACTTACAAACACAGATCATGCATTCAATATAACATGTTTGTGTATAATATAGTGATCACACCATCAAATATCAATCGAAAAAGGGGTTTAGTTTGTGCCTTATTTAATCGGTATTGCTTATAGTGAAATGGTGCCAGTGAGAGAAATGTGTGACTATACGTGGTAGTCACCTTAACGGCGGTTTGTATTAAACCGAGTGGGGCCGGCTAAATTGTGCCGTGTTGTTATAATAGTATTTTATACAGTGACTCAAGTAAAAGAGTAATTAGCATTTAGATAATTACACTACTAGTATAACTGGCTCACACTTCTGATCCTGGGATGGGGGAGCCATTTAAGTCACATACTCTGACAGAAAAAAGGGGATAAAAACGGAGGAGGGGATCAATGTAAACAACTCGATCTGCACCAAAAACGATTAAAGGTGGCAGAGCCAGAGACGATTAAAAAGGAAACAGAATTATATGTAAGGTGTAGCGGCGAAGTTTGTAAGAAGCCGACTAAACTCTGAATAGGGTAGATCTTACTTCGTGTCATGGTCTCTCCCGCTGCACAACCTATTGCGGTATCCTCAGGAACAGGCTGGTAAGAGAATGGAGGAGCCGGAGTTGGTTAAAAAGGGGAGTTTGACCAATTGCGGGAGGACATCCGGACAGAGTCTATTCATCATCACGTGTGTGACGTGAGGTGCGTAGACAAGACTAGAGTGCTGACTCTCGTTCTGACAACGACTTCCGGGCAAGATGTGCACGTCGTCACGTATATAACGTGAGACGCGTATTAAATGGTTAGAGTGTTAACTTTAGATTGAAGTATCCCGCTAATGGTGGTTGACATAGCAACTAAACTATGGGCTATATGTGTGAAAAAACGAAGGAAGGAAGGAAGGATAACCTTATTCACAAATAGAGCCAGATTAAAGGGCAAATTACCACCGCATGACCTCCCACATGTGCAAGGATACAGATAAGAAGGTATATGTAATTATAGGATGATGGCTTCAAATGAATTAATGTAAGTACTGGGCGTTTAAGATCTAATGTAGCACCCAAAGATAATACCACAGATCGCAATTCCTAACTGTGAATTGTGACTTATTGCAACCGCTAACACTGATCCAGAGTATATAATCATTTAGCCTAAAGGTCAATTAAATAATCTTTCGTTATGAAGAAGAATACTTCAAAGGAATTAATATAAATACTAATAAATGTGAAAAATTAACTCCTAATCATAACAATACAGTTCTCAATTTTAGAATATGGGATCAGCGATTTAGACTATTCCAGGGTATGTTGTCATTTAACCCATGGATATTAGTAGACATTCGATACACCCATCTTTGCTCTTTATCTAACAGTAGTTGCTGGGTGTTCTTGGTGCTGAGGTCCAATTGCTCAATCACAACCCATTGCATGTCATTAGGGGTGTGACCCTGTTCCAGAAAATGATTTGTCATACGAGTTGTATTGCGCTGACAACGAATATTACTTCGATGTTCGCAGATTCTAGTTTTAACTCTACGACTGGTCATGCCAACATACCTCAAACCACAAGGGCAGGTTATGAGGTATATGACATTCATGGAGTTACAGTTCGTATGTCTGCGTATTTCCCAGGTTTTTCCTGGTTCCAGATTGAGAGTTTTCGTTGGTTTTGTGAGGTGGCAGACACTACAGTCACCACAAGGGTAGTGTCCTGTAACTTTTGGTAAGCCCCATGCATTCAAGATTGTATTCTCATGTCGGATTTGGGGCTGAGGTCTTGTGTGTACCAGACTATCTTTCAAGCTTTTTCCTTTTCTGTTGGGGCAGATCAAAGATTTGATCTTTAACCCTAACACTTGTTTTTTAGTAAGCTTGGATATAGAAAGCCTCTATACTAGTTTACCTCAGGATGATACTTTGGAGGTTCTAAAAACATCACTAAATAGTATCATTTGGACATACCAAACTCCCAAATCATTTATTTTGAAATGTGCAGAACTGGCCCTAAAAGAGAACTATTTTGAGTTTGAAGGCCAACTGTATTTACAAACATATGGCACTTCAATGGGGAGTACCTTCGCCCCTAGTGTAGCGGGTCTGTACGTTTACAACTTTGAACAAAAGTTCCTATTGAATATTAACTCTTCACTTACAGCGAATATACGTTTTTACAAACGGTATATAGACGATGTCTTTCTTATCTGGGAAGGATCAGAAGATTCGCTGAATTCCTTCCTTGTCTGGATTAATGGATGTGATCCTAATTTGAAATTTACTCACACCTCAAGTAGGAGGAACATGACTTTCCTAGACCTGGATATCATAAACAACAATGGAAGACTTGAGACCAAAACACATTCCAAACCAACGGCTAGGAACTCTCTTTTACATTTCTCAAGTTTCCACCCTCGGTCTCTAAGGGAAAATCTTCCCTACGGACAATATCTGCGTTTACGCAGAAATTGTAGTAGTCTTAGGGATTTCAAAGATCAGGCACAGATGCTTACCACAAAATTAAAAAATCGTGGATACCCAGACACCATTATCAAAAAAGCCAAGAAACGTGCTAGAAATCAGAACCGTGAGGGACTTTAGAACCAAAGACACTAATAGAAACTTCAGTTCCCTTGACTTGTGTGACCACCTACAACTCTGTATCAAATCAAGTGGCTAAAATTGTGCAGAAACATTGGACTATATTAAATACCGGCAACCTCCAAAGGGAAAAACCGTTATTTTCCTACAGAAAAGGAAAAAGCTTGAAAGATAGTCTGGTACACACAAGACCTCAGCCCCAAATCCGACATGAGAATACAATCTTGAATGCATGGGGCTTACCAAAAGTTACAGGACACTACCCTTGTGGTGACTGTAGTGTCTGCCACCTCACAAAACCAACGAAAACTCTCAATCTGGAACCAGGAAAAACCTGGGAAATACGCAGACATACGAACTGTAACTCCATGAATGTCATATACCTCATAACCTGCCCTTGTGGTTTGAGGTATGTTGGCATGACCAGTCGTAGAGTTAAAACTAGAATCTGCGAACATCGAAGTAATATTCGTTGTCAGCGCAATACAACTCGTATGACAAATCATTTTCTGGAACAGGGTCACACCCCTAATGACATGCAATGGGTTGTGATTGAGCAATTGGACCTCAGCACCAAGAACACCCAGCAACTACTGTTAGATAAAGAGCAAAGATGGGTGTATCGAATGTCTACTAATATCCATGGGTTAAATGACAACATACCCTGGAATAGTCTAAATCGCTGATCCCATATTCTAAAATTGAGAACTGTATTGTTTTGATTAGGAGTTAATTTTTCACATTTATTAGTATTTATATTAATTCCTTTGAAGTATTCTTCTTCATAACGAAAGATTATTTAATTGACCTTTAGGCTAAATGATTATATACTCTGGATCAGTGTTAGCGGTTGCAATAAGTCACAATCCACAGTTAGGAATTGCGATCTGTGGTATTATCTTTGGGTGCTACATTAGATCTTAAACGCCCAGTACTTACATTAATTCATTTGAAGCCATCATCTTATAATTACATATACCTTCTTATCTGTATCCTCGCACATGTGGGAGGTCATGCGGTGGTAATTTGCCCTTTAATCTGGCTCTATTTGTGAATAAGGTTATCCTTCCTTCCTTCCTTCGTTTTTTCACACATATAGCCCATCGTTTAGTTGCTATGTCAACCACCATTAGCGGGATACTTCAATCTAAAGTTAACACTCTAACCATTTAATACGCGTCTCACGTTATATACGTGACGACGTGCACATCTTGCCCGGAAGTCGTTGTCAGAACGAGAGTCAGCACTCTAGTCTTGTCTACGCACCTCACGTCACACACGTGATGATGAATAGACTCTGTCCGGATGTCCTCCCGCAATTGGTCAAACTCCCCTTTTAACCAACTCCGGCTCCTCCATTCTCTTACCAGCCTGTTCCTGAGGATACCGCAATAGGTTGTGCAGCGGGAGAGACCATGACACGAAGTAAGATCTACCCTATTCAGAGTTTAGTCGGCTTCTTACAAACTTCGCCGCTACACCTTACATATAATTCTGTTTCCTTTTAATCGTCTCTGGCTCTGCCACCTTTAATCGTTTTTGGTGCAGATCGAGTTGTTTACATTGATCCCCTCCTCCGTTTTTATCCCCTTTTTCTGTCAGAGTATGTGACTTAAATGGCTCCCCCATCCCAGGATCAGAAGTGTGAGCCAGTTATACTAGTAGTGTAATTATCCAAATGCTAATTACTCTTTTACTTGAGTCACTGTATAAAATACTATTATAACAACACGGCACAATTTAGCCGGCCCCACTCGGTTTAATACAAACCGCCGTTAAGGTGACTACCACGTATAGTCACACATTTCTCTCACTGGCACCATTTCACTATAAGCAATACCGATTAAATAAGGCACAAACTAAACGCCTTTTTCGATTGATATTTGATGGTGTGATCACTATATTATACACAAACATGTTATATTGAATGCATGATCTGTGTTTGTAAGTGACTGCACGTATATCTGACACTGCGTGCTGTAGTTACAAAATTATAGTGCACCATCAATACGGTGAAGGCATAAGCTCCAGTTTTATGATTTTACATGTTAAATGTTCGTATTGTGTTGTGTTATGTCTTCTTCCTTTATAGGTACTAGCCCATTGTGAGGACCCTGAGTACGGTTAGTCCTCTTAGCATGTATGGTACTCCTTAGCGCAGTACTAAAAATGCTTTAACACGTGGTTCATTTTTACCACTCACTTTTTTTCACTTCACTCACCAAGCACTTTATATGAGAGGTCCTGAAGAAAGCCACAGCAATTTCCTAAGCGGGCTGAAACATGTTGACCATCAATGGATAATACTGAGATATAAGCATTACACTCAGTGAATTATCCACTCTCTTGTTTTTTAACATACCCTGGATCACTGGGAATAAAATAATTAACAGGTAGAATCCCAGAGGTATTTTTAGTTTCACATTTACTTCATCACATGCACTAACAGTACAACCCGCTCCACTGTAATCAGGTGTTGCAGCACAGCTGAGTAGCATTCGGCTACACAGCTGGGACCCGATGATGAAGCATGACACCAACCAGGTTGGTGTGTGAGGGTTTTCTAGATAAACTTTCAAGTGCCAGACACTTCTGTGTCAGATAGCTATACATCTATGAAAACAACAACAAATATAGAGGATAAAATGCCACATGTATACCTCGACATTCTGAAATGTTCATAGACATATACTAACCCTATTAATCCCTCATTAACTCTAAGCCTAACTTTTTTCGCTTACAATATGTTGTGTCACTTTGTGGTGGAGTGATAGAAACACCCTCATACCACCTCCTTTGCAACCCTCTCTCCACCTTTTTAGGTCGAGCCTAGCGTTGCAGCGCATGCGATGCTCGCTTTGCGAGGCATGCAGTATTCAGTATAGCGTGGAAGCTTCGCGGAAGCTCCGCCCACCCACCCCCATCTTTTCATTGGCTTAGGTCCTAAATGCTGCCTTCCGATTGGCTTTAGGCTTGTTAGTCCCTCCTCATGACGGCCATGTCGTCATTTGTATCCTTACATGGCTACTGGCCCCTTTACTCCGAACACTATTTTCTTCCCCGTCTCCCTCCCTCCACCCGCCCCCTCCCGCAGTCCGTGACTTCTCGGGCAGACGTGTAGGCTGTGACATTGGGTAATGTTTATCTTTATTGATCTGTCTGGGTGCATTTTTAATGTTGACTTGTGTTTTGTCGTTCACTTTTACCCTTTAATAGCAGTTGTAGGGTTACAATCAGATAAATCCTTTCACTGAAGATTTACGCGTTCCCACGCCGCAGCTTTCACTTAACTGATGCATTTTGGGATATGTGGTACGCACATTATTATAATATAATTGTACATACGTGAGCGTATTTATACTTACGCACGTTATTTTTACTGTTGAACTTCTAAAAAGCAGAATGCGTGGAGCGTACACCCCCGCCGCTTGCTGGCCACACCACAAGTTGTCTGTAATTTCATTTCCTGCTTCCTCGGAGGAGCTGTAATTGGTGCAGGCGGCGGGCTCGCCATTTCTCTAGAGGCTCAGTGTGTAAGCAGCTGCCGTGCCTCCACTCTACTGCATGGGCTCTGAGAGCTGAGCTTTGCTGACCCGGGGCACTGCTGGAGTCAAGGGCGCTCGGAGCACCTGGACCCTCGTAGTCTGGGCTGAAGGCGACTGACAGGAACTGCTCCCCCCGCCCCGCCACAGCCCACCGCTGCGGTAAGGGCTTTGTCTTTATCTTTGGGCGTGTGTGCGCTGATATACAGACCGCTTTGTGTTGGTGGGGATACCACGGAGGGCTGATGTGCAATTCACCACAGTTTGGAGGGGCAGGGACCTCTCATATGCGGGCCAAACCAATACATATGGCCGGACTCACTGAGGGCATGTGACAGTGAGCCAACAGGATGTGTGATCTAAGCGCACTAGAAAGACGCATACATCAAATGTGAGTTTATACTGTGTGATTCTGCGCTACCTTGTGCATAGTTGTGTTTAAACAACTTGTCTAAAGTAACTGGTGGTCATGTGAAGCTCTCCAGTACCTTCGTGTCGATTCGCGATATTTAAAATTGTAATAATAGAAACAAAACCGAAAAACTACACCTTTTCTTTATACAAAGCACGTATTTTTGTGTGGATGGATATACGTAAGTGTCAACCCCCACCCTGTGTAAATTTGAGCTGACCAGTTACAGCATGCAACGGTCTCCTTTGGCATCTATCGGCAGGGTTGGATTGGGATTAAAAATCGGCCCGGGCACGCTAAAAAAAAGTGGCCCACATTTGCATATTGCCTTTTGCAAAACACTGCTTTGGTGAAATTTTATTAAAAAAAGGGGAGGGGGTAAAAAAAATGCACGGATTAGTTTACACTGGTAAATCACACCTGAAAACAAGTGAGGCCACTTCTGCTCAGGCCCCCTGCCCCCGCTCAATATGCATACATTATTTGGCCAGCCCAGCGAGAGAAAGGGAGTGACACCTCTGCCCTTTGATAAAAGGGAGGTAATGGACGCCCATCTGGCTCCAGGAAGGCCACTCAGGCACCCACTGGGCCGCTGGCAGTATCCGATCAATGCAGAAACCACCCAAATCGGCCGTCCAGACTGCTCAAAAAAGCAGCCCACAGCTGGAACTGGACACCGGCCCCTCGAGCATTGTCCGAGTGCCCGCGTTACCAATCCGACCCTGTCTATCGGTTGTCATTCATGTATATTTTTTTACGATTTGAGCCAGCTGATTGGGAGGGGGGAGTCAATTTCCTTCCTTGCATTAGGACTCCCAGTACCCTTGCTATGCCACCGCAGCATGTGCTATTTACATGGCCTCATATCCTTAGTGACTGGTCAGCTGCTACCAGTGACAGTGGCAGGTGTGATAAGTTCTGCACTTTGTAAACTGGGACTTGTAAATCTGCGCGTAAACGTAATACAGTAAGTTACAGCATGCAAACCTAAAATGAGAAAAACACAACTATAGGTTCTGACTTGCAAAGGGCTGTTGACCAAACCGTACGGAATGAGTGCACACATGATAGCATGATGTATTATATATAACAGAGTACCCCACTCTGCTGTGTAATATAAAGAGGTTGCAGTTAGCGGGAGTGTGTGGCCCAACAGTGCAAAATATTTTCCTTATAATTTACCATATGGGGTATTTTATTCCTTATAATCCATGGTTCCACCATGATGTCATCACCCACTCAACCCCTCCAACTTCTTATTAAATATTTGGGCTCTTGCTCCTTCCCAGGAGAGTGTTCTTTGGTTGTAGGTACGGTGAACCAGAACTATACAAATAAACACATCAAGTGTAATGTGTTGCAAACACGTCTGAAGCATTTTCATAAAATACGTTATCATGCCAGCGTTGTGCTTTAGACCAAGTGGACAAATAGTGAATTTCAGCGTGGCGGGCCATTTCTTGTGGTCTTTGGGCACTTGATTGTAACTGGGCAGTAACCTCTGTGTGAATTAGTGTTACCCGCTGGTGCCTCAGGGCCACTAATACTGTTTTTTGGATTCCGGTTGGATAGCCGAGCTACTTGCCTTGACACACTTATGGTAGCAAAGTCGAGCAGTCAAGGTTTGCCCCATAATGGAGGCTGGAGCGTGGATCCAGCATTGAACAATAATGGTGGGCCTTGACCACAATGTGTGTCCACAGTCAGTGGGACGGGGAGACCATTCATATGAACTGCACTATGGCAAGGTTGCTATGCTGCTTCTTGCTCTCAATGGTCGCAGACTCATGGGACTTCACTAGGCTGACGCCCCAGCTGCTGGCTTTCGAGTAAAACATTATTATACTCCCTTCACCCAAAGATCTTCTCTGCAGAGCATGCCCCCCCCATGTGTTCCTCACGTAGTGGATCTCTTGGTCTTTTGGATTTTTTGACTCGGCGTTGCCTGCTTCTCTACCCTCTTAACGTTTTCTGCCCATCTCTGGTAACTGCTCTTTCATTCCATCCGTGTGGGACATGGATGTCACATGTATGTTCACACTATGTATGTGTAGCTGTATAACCATGGCACGTGTGCGCTTACACTGTTACATTTTGGTTCCTGTGTGGAAGGTACACAAGCTGAATGTTGGTGGGAGCTTGCCTGGCAGCAGTATGACTTTGTAGGACTGAGCCAAATCATTCCTGAGGTCCACTGACATGAACCAGACTGCAGGCTGGAAAGGAGACAGAGATCCCTTTGCAATATAGGGACTGTCCTTCCACACCCCAAGTGTTACCCCCAAACAGGTTGTAATGTAAGCTGAGCAATGAAACTGCTCCCTCTTTTGTTTTGGGTCTTCCCGCCAAGACGTTCCCCACTTCACCCCACCTCCCTGCTGAAATTAGAGGCCAAAACCTGTGGCTTAACCAGCCCCAGGGCTATGGAGGCAGAAGGCTCTCACTGCCACAATTTGAGTCCTGTAGTTCCTGATTGCCCTGAGACTTCTGAAAAGTTCCTACAAAGAGTCCTAGTTAGGCTAATGGAGGATGTTTTTATGGTGCAGACAGTGTCTGTGTTCAGCTCCAGCTGGAGATTTGTTATTCTGTGTCCAGTTGGAACATTGTACATCTCAAAAGACCAGATAATGACGCAAGTGTTCTCTACATTTTCTGTAAGTGGCAGATGTAGTAGTGGGTCAGCACCCACTATGACATCCTCAGAGATACCAAACTTTAGGGAACCTTTAGGGGCACACCTACTGAAATGTTGGTGAGAGAGAGAGTACTGCAGACTTGTGTAATGAGAACTGGTTGGATTCTTATAATTGATGGTCCTCTGAGACTGTGTATGTGGCAGTATCTCCAAGAGCAGCAGAGTGTGAGAGAAGAGGCCGCCTCAGAGTGCGCATTTGTGTGCAAGGGAAAAGATGGCCTTGCATCTCACATGAACCACCGACGTGCCCCATTCCAATGATTTAATGTAATAAAATGACATGCGTGCATAGCACGTACTTCTCGAGACGCTGTCCTTATCAAGCAGTACAATGCTAGTGCCTAGAACTGTTTTGCGTTATACTCTTCATTTTCTTCCGAAAGATGAACGGCGGAGTCTGCTCCTTGTGCACAGCATTCTGCAGCAGGCACGCAAACTCTGTAAATGGTGAGTAAATATGCAAAGCTGTGTGAAAGTGCATTCAGAATTTGTAACCATGCACTCTATTTTCCATTCACCAACATGGACTTCATAACTGACAAAAGAGACAGCCCCCCCTCGCTAATTTGCTGATCCCACTAAAAGGGAATAGTTATCCCCCCTCTTCTCTCTGCGGGCCCACACAAACAAACACCCTCTCACCCAGAGAAGACATGTGCATGGGAAAATCACATTTTACTCACTTATGTTTTGGGTGACAGTATTTTTATCTTCGGAGCTAGGTCTTGCATGTTTCCCAGTCTAACCGCAGGACCCCCAACCACTAAAATAAACAGCCAACTAACACACATTATTAATGAAGTCACAGTTCAGCGCACACCCAGTTCCCCAGATGCCTCCTTATGTAGAGTTGGCTTCCCTTTTTAGGTTGAGCCTATAGCGGAAGCGCGCATGCGCTGCTCGCTCTGCGAGGCATGCAGTAATGGAGTAGAGGCTCCGTGGAAGCTCCGCCCACTCTCCGCCCATGTTTTTAATTGACTTGTGTCATTGTCTTTCGTAAATGCTGCCTTCTGATTGATTATGAGGCTTGTTAGTCCCTCCTTATTATGGCCATGTCGTCATTTGTACCCTCCCATGGCTACTGGCCCCTTTACTTCGAGTGTTACACAGTACGGTACGTGTTATTTAGACTGTGAGCACTACTTTGTCTGTGCCTTCCCGCCCCCTTCTCCCCTCTCCCCCCGCCTGCACTCCCGCTGTCCGTGCTCCCCCCCTCCCATTGTCCGTGATGCAATGCAATAGGTCTCGTGTAAATGTGAGTCCCATTGCATTGCAAATGCTTTTTTTTGTCTCTGTAAACAGCTCCCCACTCCAGCGAAAGGCGCAGTCTTCTCCCATCTGTGACACGGCTGTGCCGCTGCCTACCCTTCCCGGCTGCGCCCGCCCAGGGGACCCGCCAGCAACAGCAGCGCTGCCGCTTACCCAGCACCGAGCATGGCCGAGGCCGGGAGGACACTGGAGCCCGGGTGCTGCTGGGTCTGTGCTCAGCCCCCTGCAACCCTCTGCACAGCTCGGTGTGCGAGGGCCCGGCCAGGTCATTTCGCCTGCAAACTTTTGGCAGATTTAAGCTTCTGGAATCAATCAGATGGAAATCTTTGAGGGGTTTAATTGTTACACAACTAATTCCTATCCGTATGCAAAATCCTGTTTGGACAAGAATCTGAATTCAGCCTTGTGCCTGAAATGAGGACCTAAAAAACCCGGGTACACAGAGCAGAATAGCTGGCAAGGTTTTGTTTTGTAGATTGCCCCTCATTTGAATGACCTCAGGAAATGAATGGCAGCATTTAAAATAATAAGAATGTTACGGAGTTACCGAGCTGCTTGTGAGGAGGATTGATTGTGCTATGCTGTGACCACTCCGGGGACTTCACTTTGACAAGATGTGTATTTTGTGTGTAACTGCAGTTGGATAATAATATTGGGCAGCCCTCATGTGCTGTCATTTTCATTTTAGAGCATTTTACTGCCCTCTGAGATGGTTATATAGCTACAGTGTGTTACATCAAAGACTGCACAATAAGGCATCACTTTATCTACCCGTGCTTAAAAAAAAGTCCTTGTGTAATGGAAGTGTTTATGTAAAGCGCTCCAATACTTTTGGGTCGAGCTCGTGCTGTATAAAGCCGCAAAAATGCATAATACGGCAATGTATGTATGCTTTTTTTTAAATGGAACAAGCCTTTTCCTCATTCAGCGCGGCACCCGCAAGGTCGCGTTAACCAGGCATGCACAGTGAGGAGATAACTTACATTTCAATTTAAGTGCTACAAATCATTATCTTAAGTATATTTGTATTTTCATTATTAGTAGACTGTTTGTTTCCATTAAAATTAATTATTAGACTCAGTCTGTTTTTTAACCGGGTCGGGGTTTTAAAGATTAGCAGGGACTTAACCATTCTGCAATGGCCGTCAAGTTTGACGCCTTTCGTCACAGCACTCAGCCTGTTAAGGCAAACTGGTCTGTCTTTCCTTTCAATTGCCTTCCTTATGTAGACTTCATCCAAGCTTTACACTGGGTCTTCCATGCTTTGCCAGCTGCAGCGGTAGGAGCAGACAGCGACAAGCTGCCATGCAACCATGGCACTGTACAACTTCAAGAAGATTATGGTGGCTCTGTCATCAAAGGCACATAGTACGACGCGCGGACAGTCAGTTATGGCCTCTAAATTTCTTTACTGCCGTCTCTGTGGCCCGGTGTAGGTTGGATGCAGGGTTCCACCTCACCCTCTCAGGACACTTGTTGGCTGTGGCAGTGGGGTCTTCAGTCTTGCTTGCTGACGTAGGAAGCTTTCGGGAATGGTTTTTTCGTGCCTAGAGCAGGTTGCAACTTGCAATCTGTAGTTCCACATTTAACGTTGCAAAAAGTATGGGCCAGAAATACGATGCAGTGCTTATGTTTGTTACGAAATGTAGCCATGTTATTTTTCTCTGTACATAAAATATTGCCTTTCTCACTCAAATCATGCTGTGTAACTGTAACCAAACTCGCACGCATGTCCTCCTTCTCTGGCAGTAATAAGGAAGACAATCAAGCGGGGTTTTTTGTTCATCAGAAACAGTATTCACAGGAGTCATTGACAAGTTCCAAAGTATTTAATGTGTTGTAGTGATTACCGTCCTCTGGGGATGCCATTGTGCTAAAAATACATGTGAACGAAGCTACATTGCAGTAATGTGCGTTAATGTGCTGCATCGCCAAATACTTATAAGGTTCCAAAGGCGAGACCGATTGCATTGCAAATGCTTGTTCTTATTACATCCTGTACACCACCATTGACACCTTCTGACCCCTTCTACTACTCAAATTCTTACCAGCATCCTAACCATATAACACCTCCAGAAAGGATGGAGGTGATTGATGGGGCCTTCCCCCAGCCGGTGAAAGAGTAGGATGAGGAGTAGTGAACACCATAAACAAAAGTATGACCATCCATCTGCACTTTACACAACATGGTAACAGACAAGCACAACTGCCCCAGAAGCCAAAGAAACAGCAGTAACTCTCCCCAGGTCTCACTAAAGACTGTGGAGATTGGACAGGTTGGGGTTAGGGAGGGGTCGATGTGTTGGGATGGGTGTATGGTGCATAGGATGTTTGGGGTTCAGGGAGAGGGCTGGTGAGTTATTTTTGTGTTTTGGGATTACTGGTAAATCAACATAGCGAAAAAAAAATCATTTTTTGTTTTCTTCAGCAACAAAATTGTATTGTATTATAGTGTATCGTTTATATAGTAGTTTCCTAGAGCTCATCAGGCCCTTAGTGGCAGGACAGGTATGTAGCTACTTGGTTGCCTGCTGAAATAACACAGACAAAAACATTGTCAACAAAAAATAGTGCCAGAAAAATCAGGAACAAAAATGTTCAACTTTATGTACTTTGTATGTAAAGTCAACAATGTTGTCAAAAAATATAGAAGACCACAATATTGTCAAAATCTGGGTAAGTATATTGATTTTTAAATATTATATACTTCATTAACTTCATAACATACATTACCATTAAAAATAATTTTACAGTTAAAAAATATACTGAAATAAAATATATTAAAAAAACAATAGCTTACAAGCATAAAATCAAATATTTACGCAATTGCAAAAAGATAAACATAATATTAAAAGCATAAAAATATTATTTAAACATAATAAATAAGAAATACTAATAGAAATTGTTGTAATATCAAACTTTAGATTAAAAAAAACAAAATATACAATAATATCAAAAATAAAATAATAAACCATTTAATAAAAAAAATACATTAAACTGACTTTTAAAATCAAAACAAAATATATATATGAAAACAAATTAAAGAACCAAATTAAAAAATAGACTTGGAGAGATAAAATTCACTACTCCCACTTCAACCTGAGTAACATTAGGGAAAGTGTTGGACTTTTGACAGGTTAGAGTAACTATTCCTACGCCAACGTGACAGCTGGAAAGTTTTGATCTTTGGTAGGGTCAGATTTACTATTCCCACTCCTAAATTCTTTAAATAAAACATTTAGAAAAAAATGAAAACATATTTAAAAGAATACATTCATGGATTAAATATGAAAAAATATAATTACAATTAAAAAAATGTAAATTTTATAATACAAATTAACAATTTTCTCCCTACTATGGTACAAAATGGACAATGTCAAACATTCTAAATAATAAAAAGATATACAAATGAAAAATTATTAATATTAAATTCATTATTGAATAAAATGAATACAATTAAAATAATTAATACATTACAAATTAAATGACAAAAATAATAATTAAATAAACTGAAGAACCAATTAACAGTTAATTAAAATAACAATTACTCATTTAATAAATTTACACATATAGGGCCTCATTACGAGTTTGGCGGTACTCCAGTGGCACCACGACGGTTGGAGGACCGCCAAAGCCTTGGTGAGCCTGCCCGCCGGATTACGAGTTTAATACAGGTTGGGCGGGCGGTCTTGCAGCGGTCTCACGGCGGTGATCTGTATGGTTTATAGGAGAGCCTAGCATGCAGACCGTCACAGTGAGAGCACCGACTGCACATTCCTGCACGGCGTGGCATGCACCATTTTGTGCATGCCACTCTGTGCAGGAAAGGGGGTGCAATTCCATGAAGGCACAGCATGTACCCCCCCACATACACCCCCAAGCCCAGAGGTGGCAGGGGGTCCTGTTAGGGCTCCCTTTGTTGCCTATCCACCACCCTTTACATGGTGGACTTACTGCCATGAAAAGGGCGGTGGAAAGGCAACTTGGAATATGCTCGGCAGTGCTGCTGGGGCACCGCCAGTATATTCGTGCCTCTGACCACTGCACCACTGCCACAGGATCCTGGGTCCCCAGTGGACATAGCAGTCCTGTGACGGTCCAATTGCCACACTCCTAATACTGCAGGCGGGCCCGCAGTGTGGAGGTAGTCAGACTAGTCCATACTCCGAATAAGGCCCATAATCAATTAAAAAACTAAATTGCATTAAAATATTTACAATTTTTTTTAATTACATTTAAAAAAAAAACCCTAATCCTCTACAAAACCAAAAACCCACTACTAAATTAACGTTTTTGATTCAATAAAAAAATGAATTTCATATAAGACTTATAAAATATACTAAAACAAATCAAACATAAATATGATTATAATTATAATAATGTATAGTATGAAAAGAACTAAAATTTATCAAACTAATAAAAATTAATGTTTTATACAACTGTATTATATCAAACAATATTATACAGAACAAACAATGTGAAATATATATAAAAACAAATTTCTTACCTTGTACATTCTGTCGCTTGATATTTTGACATCACAATATTTTTGACACAATATTTGTATACTGAGATATTTATTACACAATATTATGTCAGAATATCAGCTACTGAACTGTAAAGCAGCTTATGTTGCTGTCATGTTAGGTTCAAAGGTGTGCTCCAATTATGTTGCCAAAGGGGAATTTTCTGGTCTGAGTACTAAGGATGCTCTAATGTGCAGCTTAGTTAAAACTGAGAGGGAGACCACCACTAGCCTGATCATCCTTGAGGTTATTGAAGATCAACAAGTATGGAAGTTGTATCCTAATGCAAGATGTTGCTACCTAGAAGACAGTCTGGGTCTCCTCATCAACTAGTAAACTCTATTAGGAAACCCTTCTACATGTTTCCACTAGTGGAGGGGGTCAAACTCAAGAATGGAGATGATGCAAGCCCGTGAGAGCTTATTACTAGTGAATCTATAGTGTTTTATTTATTTATTTTACTTGAAAAGTTTAATATAGCACAAACATGACCCATAAGGGTATCAGAGCGCTGTACAAAGAAGAAGATATGATAAGCATGTAAAATACTAAACATATAGGAAGTTAACATGTACAAGTACTAAAAAAGAGCAACCAACCGTGTGGTACATGTAAAGTAACAAAAATTGATTAGTTGAATGAGAGACCAATGCTGTCGACAAAAAATAAAAGTTAGTTATGGTGGCTTCAGGTCAATTGTTGAAAGTGCTTATTCAAAAGTAACCATTTGACTTGTTTTTTGAATGAGGAGGTCGAAGGGTTGAATCTGATTTCAGGAGAAAGTGTGTTCAATATTTGTGGAGCAAGACCGGAGAAGGTGTGATTGTAAGTTTTTTGCTTTTTGAATTTGTGAGGTTTCAGCAGGAGAGTGTTAGAGCTTCTTAGGTCCCGATTCAAACCAGAAAGTTTGAGTTTTTTTGCCAGGTAAACGGGGGTTTTATAATGAAGAGCTTTGTGCGCCAAGCAGGCTATATTGAACCGAATCCTAGTCTCGAGAGATAGCCAATTGAGCAGAATTAGGTCTGGTGTGATGTGATCATGTTTTCTTGATCCTGTGATGAGTCTGGCAGCAGAGTTCAGAGTGGCCCTTAAAGGGGCCAGTCTAGCTTTAGGTAACCCTGCCATGGTCACCATTCCATAGCCTAAGCGGGAAATAACTAAGGATTAGACTGCTAACCGCATGTCCTTAAGAGGCAGAAATGGATTGATTTTCCTTATTGTATCGAGATGGTGATTGGCTCCCTTTGTTTTTGCACTGATGTGGTCTTGCATATTCAAGTATTTGTCCAGAGTTATGCCTAAAGATCTTGTGGAGTCAACAACATGTGGGGTGCAGTTGAGAGCTGTAAATTGTTTCAGCCATTCTTGAATGGGTATAGAATGGTTGTTGGGGGCAATCAGGAGGAATTCCGTGTTTTTAGCATAAGATAATTGTGAGTTAAGCATTGTTGAGTTTTCAGAAGCGCACAGTTAAGAGTTTTGATGTCATCCGGTGAAGCAATTTTCATATACAATTGAGTGTCATTGGCGTACATGTGGTATTGTATGTTTGAACAGTTCAGAATTTTGGAGAGGGGTTCCATGAACAAGTTGAAAAGTGTGGGAGAGAGTGTGGAACCTTGAGGCACTCCAATTGAGATCCGCATACTTTTAGCGAGAGATGGTTAACTTTGATTCTTTGCTTCCTATTAAGTAGGAACAAGGCAAACCAATTTAAGACAGGGCCAGATAACCCCATCGTTTTTCCAGAAGATCAATCAGGTTTTCATGTTTGACCATGTCAAACGTTGAGGACAGATCAAGAAGTATAAGTAGGCAAGGTTTGTTCTGGTCAAGTAGTCTCAGGGCGTCATCAACAATGTGAGTTAGGGCCGTTTCAGTACTATGACCCTCAGTAATTCTATGAAAAGTATTATACTTAGATTAAGAAAGACAAGTGGGGTGCTCAAACAGGGATAATTTAGCCCAAGACCATAGTGGGCCCTCCAACATGCACAAATAGGGAAGGCATCACAGTAAGATATGCTTATCCTCCGTGGTGTTATCTTGGATGCTCTAGATGAGGGGTCTGATAGATCAGACCAGTGATGGAGGGTGGGAGAGTACGAAAGATCTCTATGTGATTTGTGACCTGAGGGACAAATGCTAAACATAGGATATGGCCAATAAGAGTGCTTAAGACCAGATTACATTTACCAAGACAAGGAGTTGAGACTGACCTGTGAAGTAAGTACAGTTGATGAAAAAGTGATTATTTTAGTGGTGGTAGAAATGAGAGGTGAGGCTAGTAAATCTGTTAAATAAATACAAGTTATTCAAAGTCACAGCCTGAAATCAGTTTCTTGTCAACAAGGTGAGTCTACAAAATGTTTTTGCATTTACACAAAAGAAATCAAAGCCTGTGGAAAAATTCAAAACAAAGGCCTGAATCCTTTACTTCATGGTATTAGCAGAAATCAAGCTTCCTATATTTATATGAATATAATGAAAAATAGTGAGGACCTAGCTCCATATAATAAGGAAAGTTACTGTTCCCAAAATGGGGCATCATCTCTTTGGCTATTGAATAGCCGGGCTGAACAAAATAGTGGAAGTATGGAGGGCATTTATTTGCAAAACATCCATTGAATTAAAAGCTTGAGATTTGAGAAGTATGGTAAACAGGGAGCTTTCAAACAGATAATGAGTGAATAGGTAATATAGCATATAGACGTCGGTGTACAAGTTTGGAAGATCAAATACAACTTTCAATATGTAACATACTTCCTGATTACTGATTAAAAAAAATTATTTTGCACAATACTTTGGATACTCCCATATCACCTTAATCATTTATCCATTTGGGCAACAAGTGATTATGTCAAATCATCTTTTCAATTGCAGAGTAATGCCTCTCATTTTTCATATTAACCGCCAGGGAGCAGTTGTGAGAGGGGGCGTTCCCTGGCCTCCAAGCATCACATAGAGACCCAGAGATCTGGTGGTGGTTCTCCCAGGCCCTCCCTTACAACTCATGCACTGGGAGGAGAAGGTCTTGCAGATCCGACATCTTGAAAGCTTGACAGGAATACCTAGTGGAGAGGGGCAGGTAAGTTACACTTTACAAAGTCTCACTAAACATTAATATCCTGTTTGTTCTCAACTCAGCTGTTGCCAATGAGTTCTGCACAAATTCTCATAACATAGAAACCTCAAACTATCAGTATCAGATCATTTGTATTATTTGTGTGAATGTATTGTGTTGCACCTAAGATTACAGGTGTCAATCTCCATTACATGTCACATGATAGTATGGTGCATGTAGCTGTTACAACACCAAATAGCACATTACCAATATGTGCGTCATATTCTGAATGTCTGTCCCATTTCATATGCATAATTTCCAAAGGTATGTTCTACTAACCATTTTGCAAGTGTTGGGAAGTTGTCTTTGAAATGACTACAACTACCATGATGCCCTGTTTCTGTTTTGTAAAAGAAATATTGCTATGTAATATTGCTCATTCTCTCTTGTCTAACAGATTTCAACATATGGTAAAGTATCATGTAGTGATCAATCCCTATTAATGCTCTGTTCTGAAAATGGTTTTTATTGTTTTCTGAATGTTGTTCTGATGTCATAAATTTCACAAATCAAATTGTGTTGACCAAACAATTGTAAGGTATGAAAATTACTATGCTGAATATAATTTATTCTGCACTGTTCACATGATGACTAATGCCAAACATCCATTCAAGTTGTGTAAATTTCTGTTTTGAAGTCAGCTAGGCCTCAGATTTGTCAATTACACATCTCACTTCTCCACTGTGTTGGGTTGAATGGTTGGGATATTTAAGGTATACTTCATAATCACTTCATAAACATTTCAGGACATCTTATTACCTGCTTATTTGAAGTTGTACTGTTTGAAATTGCTAAAAGTTAAGGTAATATGTTCAATACCATTGAAAGCTATCATCATAATAATCATAACCTCTTTTTTACTTCTAGGTATCTACATTGTTTGTCTCAAAAGATTTGGATTTATAATACACACTTTTACTAATAAAAATGTTCTCAATTTCTCAATAGGTCCAACTGCCAGAGCACGTAGCCAGGAATCTGCCACTGAATAGATCTGCACTCCAGCCCAGGATAAAGCCTCCAGTGAGAAAAACACTCCTGGTAATCTGGATGAAGATGAGGAGCCTTGTCCATCTGGTCATCATGGGCAGATAGCTCAAGTGAGTCTCACTGGGCCCACTACAATACCTCCTACCCCAGATGTAACACCTCAGCTAACCGAAGGCTCCACTTCCTGTGTTCCTAGCACTGTAACACTGATTATGTGCCCCCCAGTCCTGGGTAATGTTGACATCACCAGCTCCAGCTCACCCAGGATCCAGTTGGATGGGGCACACGAGGCCAAGGGCACAGGGTAGTGGGGTTCAGAGTCGTGGGATGGATTCTGTGGGCCAGCTTAGAGAGGCCACTGGGGCCACTCTCACCCAGACCACCATTGACCAAGTCTTGGGAGCCTATCATCAGTCGCAAGACATGATGGGCCAGGTACTCACCAAGCTCCGGGAGATGAAGCAGTTGCAGAAGGAGCTCAATTATCAGATGGAGGCTCACAACTCTAATATGGGCTCCCTAACTGCCATGCTGCACGACGTTTATACCCATATGTGCAGGGCTTTCCTAGCACCATCTATCCCTTCCTGTGGCCCTACAACATCTGGCCTATCTACATTTGCTACAGGAAGGGAGGCTCTGCCACCAAAAATACCCACCTGCAGCCACCCCAGGCCCTGGAACTGTGGATTCCCCTCACCCGCAGGAGGGGACGTCCATCCTACTTATCAGGAGGTGAGGATGGCAAGACCTGTGCCACCACCAGTAAGAAACATCAAACCTAATTTCCTCCAGTGTGTGACTAGCATTCACTCTGTGGACTATTTCTGGACACATTTACTTTTCTGATGCCAGTCACATTTTGGACATTGGACTTCAAACAATTTAGGATCTTCAACTATTGTTTCATCCACCATGACTGACTTCTTCACTCTTTGGTTTGCTTTATCATTTTCAATTTCTTCAGGTTCAGTTAAATAAATGCACAACTCAGAAACTCATAGACTCAACTTTATCAATGCATTTGTTTCCTTCCATCATAACTTTACAATGACAAAAATCAAAGTATTGTGTAAACATAAATATCTTGCATGCAGGTAATACTTTTCTCAAGTTCCCAACCATGACTCACAAAAAATATCCCATAAAATCATCTACTACTGTTTAATCCATATAACCAATAATTGTCTGTCAACATTTTCAGTAACATAACAATTCATACATGACACTAATACTGCCAGTTTTCACATTTCCAGTTCCAGACCTTGCCAACATAAAAGAAGGGGATATATCCAAAACAATCTGTTTGAATAGGCAAATTAGCACTGACTCATGTCATCAGCTGGAGCCAGATATTCTGTCTCACATAAGGAATGCCACATCAATAACACCAATAGGCAAAAACATGACAGTAATACATTTTGTAGACATAGGATCATCCCAATCCTCTGTTCCAATATCTGGTGGAATGTCACAATCAATTTTCAGTGGTGTGCCACAAGACGTATGTCCTACAATGATGAGACATATCAACAGCTACATACACTTTACACACAATGAGGATTTTGCCAATGTCAAGGGAGATGAGCATGATTTGGCTCCACCACCCCATGTGATTTGAGCTAATGATGACACATATTGCCTTAATGGCAACACAAGACAGAGAACAAGTCCAATGTAATCTTCAAATCTTCCATTCAATCACAGTGCAAGTTGCCTTGGTACAAGATGTGTACATCCAAAGTCTGTGTCTGTCTTTCCCAGGATCAATCCATGTTCCTTTTGTACTTCGAAACAGCACCATATACCTGCAAATGTCATAAGAAGATGACATGGTGAAGAAACATTAAACAGATCAAAACAAAAAGATTACCATAATATACACATTACAAAGTCAACTTTTGGAGGACACAGTTACACAAAATAATGAGAGATAAACAATGAAACTGAACACAATAGTCAACGTGTCAAAACTTTGATCAACAAACACCTTTGGCCAGAATTTCCCTCAACTTGCCCTTCCTAACAAATTACCACCACATACTTCTCTCATCATCACATCAATTGTTGGTGTAACAATTAAAGTGATAACATGCAAAGATATAGTTACACTCATGAGAAGAAGTTGTCAATGACATCTTGAAGTAAGTCAACTCCTTCCTCTTCACCACTATCATCTTCATTTGGCATTTCAGGATCCTCACCTGGTGGCTTTTCATGGTCTCCATCCTCTGTGATGTAACAGATGTTCCATCGCAGGGTTGAAGTTGTGGAGTATGCAGCAGACCACAGTGCTTTGGCACACCTCATCGGGTGAGTAGAGGGGGGCTCCTCCAGTTTTGTGCAGACAACAAAATCTTGACTTTAGGAGCCTGAAAGCCCGCTCCACTTGCTGCCGTGTTCTTCCATGGACCTCACTGAAGCAGACATCTAGTGGCGTTGTTGGATTCCTTAGTGGTGCCAACAACCATGGTCAGTCGGGATAAGATGAGACTCTTAGATGGAAGACAAAAAAAGTGCCAAAAAATGTAACGCAATTGCAGATTATTTAACTAGAAATTCCCCACACAATATTGTGAATGATTATATTGACCAACAAGCCAGGCTCTCTCAGGTACAAGTTGTGATATTTGCAGGGTATGGAGCTGTCCTGTAATACAAAGGAATCATGGGCAGAGCCGGGGAAATTCGCACAGACACTAGTGTTGTACAAATAACTTGTGTGTTGATTGAATTGAATCTTTCTGATTCCAGCAGACCTGTTCTCTGGCATGTGGTGGTACTAAGGCAATATATGTGTCATCAATTGCTCCAACCACATGTGGTAGGTGACCAAAACTGTAAAAGTCCCCCTTCACATTGGCTAAATCCTGCTGCCATGGAAACTGGATGAAGCTGTTGATGTGGTTCATCATTGAAGATATAACTTCTTGTAGCACACCACTGAGAGTTGGTTGTGACATTCCACCTGACACGACCACAGGGTCTTGGAAGGATTCTGTGGCCACAATATGAAGTACTGCCATGAGTTTGACAATTGGTGTAATAGATGTGGGATTTCTGTTGTGAGGCTAATGATCTGGCTCCAGCTGACGACAAAAATCCAGTATAGTTTGCCTATTCAATCTGAACTTCTTGATTATATCCCTTTCTTCCATGGTGGCAAGGTCTGGAAATGGGTGGTGTACATGAGGCTGTCGTCTCCTCACTCTCCCAGTGTTTATATGTCTGTAGCTGTAAAACAGTTGAACATTTTCCACGGCAACATATTTGATTTTTAACACTAAAGTCATGTAGTTGTACAAAATATATATAGTTGGTTTACTACATATTTTCATAAAATATTTCCTTTTGTCCTTTATTCTAAATAAATAACATTCATAGCCTAAAATACATTTTCTTTAAAATTCTGTAGGTAAGGCATTTCAAATAAATTATTTACACATTGTTTCCCCCCCCCAAAAAGATACTGTCAACGGAGGTGTAACCTTCACCGATCTAATATCGCCTTACAGCACAGTAACGCACTACATATACATTTTTATTTTTAAAAGAATGTGTCCATCGAAATTTGAATATGTAAACAAACAAGCCTCCATTTTGAGTGGTGGTGACGCACTTAAAAGTCACAAACATTTTTGTACTTCTAAAATGGCAGATGCCTGACCTCGCCGATATGACGTTTGAAATCAGACACCTGTGGCGGAAGTTGAACGCGTAGTGGGCGGTAAACTCCATGACCGACACAGCCATAGGCTGAGCTTAGTGAAAAAAACATACGAAGGCCAATAGCTGTGTCCATCTCCGATGACAATCACACACATCACGTACATGTACGTAGTGGTTGGAAAAAGAGCTCACTTGCCTCTTAACACTGCTGCCATAAAGACCTCCTCCAATTTTGCTGCTGTTACTTAGCTCTCGGAGCAACAATGTCTGCTTGAAAAAGGGAGAGTGCCCCTTCCGTCTTGCCAGAGGAGCTGGACTTGCTGGCACAAGAGTCCTCTTCCTGTATGACCAGCTCTATGGCTTACCAGAGGAACAGGTACATGTCTGAAATGTATATGGGAATCTGTCTAACTGGAATTTTTCCATTAACACAGGCTGCAATGTCCCTTTGAGTTCCTGAGTGAAATGTACTTAGTGAAGTGGAATGTCATATAATTTTGTTCCTTACAGAGGACAATGATGTTGAGGATTTCTAAGCACTTTAAAATGTGAAAAAATATCAACATTAGTATGTGTTGTGTGTTTAAAGCCCTAGATTCTAATTGGTGTGTATGTAGCAAAATATCTATACATATATATTTGAATTACATGTGCTATGTTGAAAACCCACATAATGGAAACTAGACAACACATTATATACACTCTACAACTGTACATAACAATATTATCTGTATAAATCAAATACAAATTATGTTAGCAATGGTAATGATCCTACAAATCACTCAGCCTACATCAGGGATCTCCAAACAGTTGTATGGGACCTACCAGTAGCTCCCAGACCCCTTCAGAGTGCCACACAGCCTTGAGGTCGTGTATTAGATGGGCACAAGGTTATTTTCTCATGTAAAAGTTAAGAGAAGGCTGTGTTCATGTGACATCATTATTATCAGGCTGCAGATAACAAGGGCTGACAATGAGCAGTGTTCAGTCAGAATCATGGGCCAGGCTGGGGCTGAATCACAAGGATAAACAACTGAAGCACTGAGGTATATCTGTTATAAACATATATCCTTCCCAGGTCAAATTTTGAGGTGTGCATAAAATATGCCAATGAATGATTTTAAATGGGCAACAGTTGAAACAGAGAGTTACCTAACTTCTTGAGCTAACACTTCATTTCATTTTACTCCCATTTCTGAGCGTGTCATGTCCAAACTACAGGCCCCCTTACTCACAGTGGCCAATATTCACTGTACCATAAGTATTTATGTTTAGCCTTCAGTAATTCACAATCTTTTGCACTGATCAGAAATAGGTCACATCACAGAATATGTAGGAGCCCCCTGGGCTAGATGATGTCACAGGCCTGGATTGGTGAGTTTAGGCAATGACATGGGATGAGGGTAGTCAACAGGTCACTACAACAGTGTGTATTAAGATATTTCTTTTGGTCAGCATGTGAAAATACACATGTAGTATACTAATTTATGAGTGATAGATGTAGAAAAATGTTGATACATCAATACAAACAAACAAAAAGTCACAAAACTATTGTTTTTTCTTTCATTTCTTTCATTTCCAGTATCCATACAGGTCAACACCCATCAGAAGTGGGACATTTGGAATGCCATTGCCAGGAAGGTGCAGAACCCGGGGGTCTACAAGCGGTGCAGCGTCCATTGCCCCAAGAGGTGGGAGGACCTACGACGTTGGACCAGAAAGTCAGCGAAAGTCCAGCTTCAGCAGTTCTCCCAACGTGAGAAGCGCATGCACTGCACCTTGACACGCCCTAATGGCTTGCATTCTTGCGGTGGCCTATCCAGGGCTTGATGGGCATTTGAGGGCCCAACAGCAGCAGCAAGGAGGTATGTTCTTATCAGATTTTCACGTTACATGACTACTTTTTTGTTACAGTCAGGATTTTCACCTTCAACATTGAGGGTGACCCATGTCCAACACACAAGAAGAGTTCTTTAAGGTGTAAGTTTAGCACAATGTGTATGATGATGTGCTTTGTCTATTAATTAGTTGGAAATGATCCCACCTGATTCCTGTTCACAACAAAAAGACTGTTCTGAGCAAACACACGGCTGCCTAACCTCCACATATACATCAGGTTCTTTGATGTCATGAGGGACAGTTGTGCTAAACAGGCCAATAGTCTATATTGTGTCAGGTGTGATGCTCCTTCACTGTTGTTGATGATGTAATAATAGCCCTATCACATCTGACATAGCAAACTAGGCACTTATGATACAGTGGATGCACCAAACGTCACATTGGTAAGTTAGGATTCTACACAAACAACAGTGAGCATAATGTCTTACTCCTTCACAAATGTGTGAGTAAGCCAGTGATAGGCATGCAATTTTTGATGAAACACAGACAGGAATGTGTACACATTGGTGACAGAGTAACACATACCCCAAACCATTTCTCAATGTCATTTGTCTTATCCAGATGAAAAATCAATAATGGGAAAAAATTGGAAATTTAAAGGGTATTTGGAGGATGGAATGTTCCATCACATATATGTGGTAGTATCCCATCAGGAAAACTCAGAATCAGGCCAAACTCATGACTCATTAGGAAAATTTTTAAATGCATCAAGGTGTAATATGTTGCTAATTGTGATTTACATTTGAATTTTTGAAGTAATTACTATATATGAATCATTAGATATAATGATTACTGTGATGCTCTACAACTTTTTGACTACAGTGAAAGCCAGCATATTTAGTGAAATAAGTTCACAAAGATACAACATTTTCAAATAAGTACAGATATTTAGAAGTCAAATGTGAAGATGTTTTTGCTCTGTACTGAAGTGTATTAGAAATGTTTCAAGGATGATGTATTTACTTATACTATAGAAATCATTTGTCAATCCACACAACTATTTGCTTCTGACTGACTTCAAAAGCATAAGTATCTACATAGTATGTGATACATTGCTAAGCTACTTCAGTACAGAATTCATTTATAATTTTTGACAATTGACATATACCTTAGTGACCTGAAGTAAGTGTTACCATTGTGAAATGCCCAAACAAAGGTAACCTGGTTTCAGCTTATACCAATTTGACACACAATTGCAGTATTAGTTGACACACAGTTATTCATATTTTACTTTTTGAGAATGAAAAGTATGCAGATTTTAGAGCCTACTCAATACACTGTGCAAAGGTATTTTTGGTTGATGTCCTTTTTGGTGACATCAGTTCACTATTCTAAGCAACAAAGGACAGCCATTCAGAGGTGTGAAACAGTTCCAGGAGAGACATAATAATGGATAAAATACAAGATCATACATGATATAGGAGCTATCATGGGGAATGACATAACCATGACCAAATGTTTTCTGAAAATGTTGCGTACAAGCATGAGCTTATGCTAATGTAGAAGCAAAGTTTGAGAGCCTTGAAGCAGGTGAAATCTGAAAACTTCAGAACTGTGTTGTGATCAAAGTTCATGATCAGTTCTATTTGCACAGATTCATTAACCTTATTGCATATGTCATTTCATCATCATCCTGGGCAGATGAAGGAGAAATTGCCAAAGTAGGTGGAAAAGCAGCTGGCCACTGGGTTTCAGGTGTGGACACCACCGACACCAAGGGACACAGTAGCACGGAGGGTGAGGGGAATGCAACGGAGTTGGCAAGCTCCTTAACATCTTCTTTGGAGGCCTCCTCCAGTGAGCACTCCATAGTGGTAGCAGACAATACTGCTCCTGTTACACCTGCATCCTTGTCCGTCCCCCAAAATACCATCTCCACCCTCCCTCTTGCTTCCACCAGTTGGCCAAACCCCTTGCCCCTGTCCCCTGGCTGCACTGAATGAGGAGGCTATTGACCTCCTCTGGAGCATCTCTGTAAGCCAGACTACACTACTGAATGCCATCCAGGGCCTTGACTGCCAATTGCAACAAATGGTAGCCTACCTGGAACGCATTCACAGTGCTATGTCTGGCCTACAGAGGTCTTTTCAAGGTCTAACCTCCTCACTGACAGCAGCCTCCCAATCATCCAAACTTTGTGTCCCACCTCCTGCCCTGTCCCCATCCAAATTCCCTATTCCCATACCAATCCCAAGCATACTCACACCTTTGCACGCACCCACTCACACAGACACAAGCAGCACACCCACACAAAACACAAACTCTACAAAAAACACTGACACACATCCAAACATACAGACACCACACCCACTTGCACAACCCCCACCAGCAGAACATCCACAGACACCGCAGCCACCACTATATCCACATAACAGAACAGAAAGTGTGAAAAAAGGTGACTTTCTGCCTTATATCCCTTCCATTCTGCCAACTCAGGTGTGGCGCTTTTACCACCACAGTTACATCGGCGTGAAGGCACATCATGATTGGCCTGGCGAGGAAACTGGCGGTCCTCCCTCCTACAGCCACTTTTGCCTATCCTGCCATTGATGCTGTCTAAATTTCCTGGCGGTGACGGTAGGACCGCGGCGTTCTTTTGTCTATGGACCCGTTAACATCTAAATAGGGTGGGCGGACCACTAAGTAAGCAGGCGGGAAGACCGCCGACAAAGTCACAGCGGTACTCGATCCGCCAAGATCTAAATCAGGCCCATAGTAAAGTTGCTATTCTGCGCCTCTAGCAGAATGCAATAAGAGTATAAGACTAGTGTTTTATGATTTAAACCATGCCAGTGTTGAAGTCGGTGAGAGGCACTTCACAGCGGAGTTATCATTAATACTGCAGAGAGCTGTGAATGAGATTCAGCACCACAGGCCCTTACATTCATCCTAAGACGGAAGAAAGCTGTGCAAGCAGAGGTGTGTGCAGGCTTGCACACTTAGTCAGCGTGCATTTGTTAATGCACTGAGGTCAGCTTCCAGAGACATTGCACTAAGGTATGGGGATAGATCATTACAACTGGGTCTGGCAGAAGGATTTTTCCAATATGCTCTTGTTAGAGTAGGCGTTTTGTTGAGAGATAGGAGTAACATTAGGAACAATTAACATGGTTGAATTGGGTTTTTTTTCACCATACTAATAATGCTTATAACAATGATGTGTTTCATCTGTTTACAAGGATTAGATCTTTTCAACAATCATTTGAAAATGTATTATCGTTTCTCTTCTTTGTAAAACTTTGGGCAGGCAAAAGTGACAAACAAAAGGGTTAGATTTGTTGCCATGAAGTCCTTGGGAATCAGAATGGTCATGTTCAATGTTACCGACAGCATTTGTAACTCTGGATGTTTACGAGTTTAGATACGGTACCATGAACTACTCGAACCAACATTTACTGATGATATGAGTATACTCAATCTCTATTTTGTGAAGTTTTGTTGACCTTATACACAATCCTACTAAATTTGTAGGAACCGTATAACAAAAGAGAGGTATCATGTGAAATGAAGCATACACCTGCAGCAGGTGCTCTGATCACGCTGTACGATATACGCATCTCTTGTGCATATGAAAATGTATATGTTGGCAAACTCACTTGATTTCTGTATTTTTCTTTTCTTTTTTTTGGTTATGTCAGTATCTGCAAAAAATCTCTAATAGAAATTTCTGAAATAAAAAAGTAATTGTGCAATTAGATTTGGAAAGCTGCTCTAGCTATACAAATCATGTCACATCTTGAGGCAAACAAGTCATCATGCCTAATAATCTATTTAAATTTCAAAGTGTTGTGCCTCTCACTTGTTCTGTGTTATCCACACATGCAGTGCAGTTTTCTCAATCTTCCCGGAAGATGCCTGAGCATGGAAATTCAAGTTTACGGTGCCACACGTGTCATGCAATTTTCTGAGGAAACGGTAGAGGCTGTTGTTCATGGAACAGTCTTTGGTTTATTTGAAGCTTGAATTAGATGTCTGTTTGTTCCTAGGCCAAAATAAAATCATCCTGATTCATCTGTATGCCATGCAGACAGAGCACACGTGCACATTTTGATAATGTATGTTGGACTTGGCCCTTTCTGTAGGGTCATCTCCAAACTATTTACCTTCACTCCTCCTATTTTTGCTGAATTCGTTTTTGTTGGCCATAGGATTCTCTGCACTTTACCACTGCTAACCAGTGCTAAAGTGCTTGTGCTCTCTGCTTAAAACAGGGCAACATTGGCTTATACCCAACTGGCATATTTAATTTACTTATAAGTCTCTAGTAAAGCGTCACAACATGTGCCCACGGCCTGTAAAATAAATGCTACTAGTGGGTCTGCAGCACTGATTGTTGCACCCACTTAAGTAGGCTTTTAAACATGTCTCAGGTCTGCCATTGCAGCCTGTGTGCAATTTTTAAACTGCAATTTGAGCCTGGCAAAATAAACCTTTAGCCAGGCAAAGACCTTTCTTTTTAATACATGCAAGTCATCGCCTGGGTAGGCCCTGGACAGCCCATAGGGCAGGGTGCCGTGTATGACATGATCTTTTAGATTTTAGATGTCCTGGTAGTGAAAAACTCTTAAATTCGTTTTTCTCTACTGCAGGGCCTATCTCTCCCATAGGATAACATACATTGGAGTTACCTTATTACATTTTATAAGTGCAATCTCCAAATGGGAACAGTAACTAGTTCATGTTTGGTGTATCTGGAATTGGAATTTAAAAATTCCTAACTTATGGCGAAGTCGGACTTTTACAATCTTGTCATTTTCCTGCCTTAGCCATTTAGTGCCTGTAGTCTGTCTCTTTTCACATTACTGGGTGTAGCTCACAGTTGAGATGTGTGTATTTCTCCTAGACAGCCTCACACAATAGGGAGCTTAGGTTTTCCTGGATGGGCCATCACGGGCAGGATGAGAGGGAGGAACTGTGCACAGCCCCACTTACATTTGAATAGACTGTGTTCTGCCTCCATACAAAGGGCTCAATACCCCCTGTAGTTAGTCTGGGACCAGGCTAGGAAAGGCAGGATGCCTGGGGACTTTTAAGGGAAACCTCTAGAAGTGTCTCCCCCACTTTAAAGGCACAACTGGGTATAAATACTGGGCCTCAGACACCAACTCTTCTGTATACTTCTGGACCTGTGGATACTCTGCCAGGAAGAAGGGCTGCTGTGCCCCTGAAAGGACTGCCACACTCTGCTGGACTGCTGCTCTAAAGGAACTGCTGCCTTGCTGTGCTGACCTGCTGCCCTCTTGCCTGGGGAAGAAGAACTGGACCTGCAACTTTATCTTGAACCTAGGACCTCAGAGTGACTCCAAGGGCTAGTCTGCTAGCCCCATGATCTGAGGCTCAAAGACATCAAAGGCTCCCCTAGATGCTGCACCAGCTTCTAGATCCAGCTGCAGCATATTCCTGAACTCCTCAAGTGGTGTCTCTCAGGTCCTAAAGCCTTGGTGTGGCTCACGGGCATTGAAATTATGCTTTTGGGCTCTTTGCGACCGCAAACGGACCCGTTTGCACAGAGACTTCGTCGCTCTCACCACAAATCAGCATGAAGCTCCGTCAGCCCGACTCTTCACACTGCAGCATTGGCCACTCCCTGGCTCCTCGAGCTTCACAGCCTCCCGTGATGCACTCCCTGCTTCTTGCGGCCCTCTGAAACGTGAACGGGACACTTGGCACGCACTTAAGAAGATAAAACGTCAGCGGGCCTAACCTGGTGACTGTATCCGACCTGCGCTCCATCACGGTCGGCCTGAAAGTGCGACTTTGACCCAGTCCAGCGTGACCAGATATCCTGAGTTGGCACTTTGTGCTTTTTGACACTATTTTCCCTAAATTCTTTCAATATTCATATGTCCGGTTCTACTGATTTGATTTTTGTAATTTTGGTCTTGTTTTATTTTCAAAATGTTGCTCTATTTTTCTAACTCCTTGTGGGATCTTTTTGTGTGGTGTTTTTACTGTTTTACTGTTTGAAGTGTTGCACAAATACTTTGCACATTGCCTCTAAGTTAAGCCTGACTGCTGGGTGCCAAGCTACCAGAGGGGTTGAGCACAGGTTAATTTAGGGTTTGCTTCTGCCTTACCCTGACAGGGATTGTGGTTGCTGCTTGCCCAGGGCTCACACCCCAGTCAACCAGTAACCCACTTTCTTACAATGTACAATTGACAAAATCTTTCCACACTGTAAAATGCAATACGTTTAGTCACAATAGATCATTTATTTTTATATCAGTCTTTGTGTTAGTGCACTATCCATGTTTCATCTTTATCAGAGGCTGCTTCTCCAGGATTTATATTGATTACGTCTGAAGAAGCCTATTCTCCCTCTGGTATATCCTCATAATATTTAAAAAGAAAATACTTGTTCGGTCAGATCCTGGTTTATCTCTCCACACTTTGAGTACATAGACTGGTCCTTCTGACAGTGACAGTTACCCCAGCTGCACTCGTTTAGAGGTTAAAGAGGCTGTAGAATATGATAAATATTTTATTGTCAGTCTGCTCAGCTCCGGCCACTGTCAGCCATTCAGTTAGTCAGAGCATTCATTAAGCATCACCATCACATCAGAAGAGTTTCATGGTGCTAATGTGAAAGATTATAGAAAATATGAGATAATGATTGAAAATAAATTTTTTTACACCTTTTCTAAACAGTTAAGAGAAGGTTGTAAATGAAAGGCTACTGGCAAGACATTCCACATTTTTGCAGCAGCAATGGAAAAAGCAGTGTCACCATATCCTAAAATATAAGATTTAGGAACCTGGATCAGACAGAAATAATTCAATCTCAAATTCCTTGAAGAGTAGCAATAATGCAATTTTCTGGCAAAAACACAAGTTATTGGGAGTAAAGTGCTTCATGATGTATGGTCATGGCTATAAAACAAGAACGGATATCAAAGTTACAGGCAACCAGTTCTGGATTCTTTAACAATTTTAAACAGCTCTTTTGGAAGATTAGAAGCAATCGCTTTGTAAAATATTTCTGGGCAAATTTACTCTTCGATGACGTTCTTTTGTTAGCTTACAAAAGTTGTTTCTGAGCTGGGAATCATGTGATCAATGACAAAGTCTTTCAGCTCCATGAAGTTCTAGCTTAAACTTTCTGTGAGCTCTTCAGAAAACCGAGGGTTAGCCTTTCTGTGGCTTGGTACATCAATTTTAAAGATAGCCAGTCATCTAGTGTGTGTGAGATAACATTATTAACATTATTAAGAAGTATGCTTTGATTAGGATCTGTGAAAATCTGTTTGCCAATTTTCAATAGACAAATGGATTTCCAGAAAGGGCTTAAGGAAATACCTCTTGACACTTGTTCAGTTGAGGGAGACCATGTTGAAAGATACAACAAGATAGCAACATGATCCATCTAGCTTAGAACCAATGGATCCCCAACCTTTATTGCATCTCAATTCAAAAAGATTAGGTCAAGTAGGTGACCAGAGCTCTGAGTGGGGAGCATAGTGGTAAGCTTTGAATCAAATGTTTCAAGCAATTCTTTGAATTTCTGGGCAGAACCTAAAGTGGTTCAAAAGTTAAAGGTGCACCTAAGGTATGAAACTTTACCAATCGCCTCATACACCAGTAAATGGGCGCAGAAACGTTGGGCAGTAGGATGTTCTTGCCCTACCTGTGGGGCTTACAGAGAATCCCTAGAGCATGTTTTTTTCTTCAGCCCCACATATCTTTTACCTAGGAAAAAGTGGCTCATTCCGATATGTTGGTGTCTGGGCACCAGATCTTATAAAGATGCTCTTCGAATATTGGGGTACGATGTGAAAAAAATAATAGTTTTTGCTGAATCCCCTTTTTACTGGCAATGTGGAGACTAAGGCTGCGGGTTGTACAAGCCAGGATAATAGCAGGTCCCTGTGTTTGGGTAAATTAGATTTTATGCTGGTATCATTTATAAGTTTTAGTTGTATATATCAGATGCTGGTCCTATGTACCTCTGGGTTCCTTGTAGATGGCCAAATGATCTAATCTGTCTGATTTTAAATGTATGATTTAATTGATTTGTATATGTCTATTTTAAAGATGAAATGGAATATTATGGTGTGATTATGTATAATATTTGATTTTGTTTTTATTTTTCATTTTTATGGCAACTTTCTTTTGCTAAGCAAACACAAGGAGATGATGGACAGAGTGCTGAAACCTTTCAGGCACTCACCCCCAGTCACAGATCTGGGTTGAATCCATCATCATTCTTTAGCTCAATTCGCCACATCAGTTCAGACCCAGCTATATGCAAATCAGTCTTGAACCTGTGCCTCATGGGAACAGTCCAGCCCAAAATGCCAAGCCAGGTCTTTCCCTGAACCGGAAACAAGCATACTGGGACAGGTTTCGGGATAACACCCCTCATCAGCCAGGCTATCTTGAATCCAGTGGCAAAGTGAGCAAGGGACCCACGTCTGGGCATACCCTGCCAACTTAGGGCAAACAAAGCAAACACAAGGAGATGATAGACGGAGTGCTGAACCTTTTCAGACACTGACCCCCAGTCACAGATCTGAGTTGAATCCATCATCATTCTTTAGCTCACTTCGCCACCTCAGTTGAGACCCAGCTATATGCAAATCAGTCTTGGCCCTGTGCCTCATGGAAACAGTACAGCCAGAACTGCCAAGCCAGGTCTTTCCCTGAACTGGAAACAAGCATCCTGGGACCGGTTTCGGGGTAACACCCCTCAAAAGCCAGGCTAGCTTGAATCCAGTGGCAAAGTGAGCAAGGGACCCAGGTCTGGGCATACCAACTTAGGGCGAACAAAGCAAACACAAGGAGATGATGGACAGAGTGCTGAAACTTTTCAGACACTCACCCCCAGTCACAGATCTGGGTTGAAGCCATCATCATTCTTTAGCTCACTTCGCCACCTCAGTTCAGACCCAGCTATATGCAAATCAGTCTTGACCCTGTGCCTCATGGGAACAGTCCAGCCCGACCTGCAAAGCCAGGTCTTTCCCTGAACCGGAAACAAGCATCCTGGGACCGGATTGGGGTAACACCCCTCATCAGCCAGGCTAGCTTGAATCCAGTGGCAAAGTGAGCAATGGACCCACGTCTGGGCATACCCTCCCAACTTAGGGCGAACAAAGCAAACACAAGGAGATGATGGACGGAGCGCTTAAACTTTTCAGACACTCACCCCAGTCACAGATCTGGGTTAAATCCATCATCGTTCTTTAGCTCACTTCGCCACCCCAGTCGAGACCCATTTATATGCAAATCAGTCTAGACCCTGTGCCTTATGGGAACAGTCCAGCCCGAACTGCCAAGCCAGGTCTTTCCCTGAACCGGAAACAAGCATCCTGGGACCGGTTTGGGGTAACACCCCTCATCAGCCAGGCTAGCTTGAATCCAGTGGCAAAGTGAGCAATGGACCCACATCTGGGCATACCCTGCCAAATTAGGGCGAACAAAGCAAAAACAAAGAGATAATGGACGAAGTGCTGAAACTTTTCAGACACTCACCCCCAGTTACAGATCTGGGTTGAATCCATCATCATTCTTTAGCTCACTTCGCCACCTCAGTTCAGACCCAGCTATATGCAAATCAGTCTTGACTCTGTGCCGCATGGGAACAGTCCAGCCCAAACTGCCAAGCCAGGTCTTTCCCTGAACCGAAAACAAGCATCCTGGGACCGGTTTCGGGGTAACACCCCTCATCAGCCAGGCTAGCTTGAATCCAGTGGCAAAGTGAGCAAGGGACCCAGGTCTGGGCATACCCTGCCAACTTAGGGCGAACAAAGCAAACACAAGGAGATGATGGACGGAGTGCTGAAACTTTTCAGACACTCACCCCCAGTCACAGATCTGGGTTGAAGTCATCATCATTCTTTAGCTCACTTCGCCACCTCAGTTCAGACCCAGCTATATGCAAATCAATCTTGACCCTGTGCCTCATGGGAACAGTCCAGCCCGAACTGCCATGCCAGATCTTCACTGAACCGGAAACAAGCTTGCTAGGACCGGTTTCAGGGTAACACCCCTCATCAGCCAGGCTAGCTTGAATCCAGTGGCAAAGTGAGCAATGGACCCACGTCTGGGCATACCCTCCCAACTTAGGGCGAACAAAGCAAACACAAGGAGATGATGGACGGAGCGCTTAAACTTTTCAGACACTCACCCCAGTCACAGATCTGGGTTAAATCCATCATCGTTCTTTAGCTCACTTCGCCACCCCAGTCGAGACCCATTTATATGCAAATCAGTCTAGACCCTGTGCCTTATGGGAACAGTCCAGCCCGAACTGCCAAGCCAGGTCTTTCCCTGAACCGGAAATAAGCATCCTGGGACCGGTTTGGGGTAACACCCCTCATCAGCCAGGCTAGCTTGAATCCAGTGGCAAAGTGAGCAATGGACCCACGTCTGGGCATACCCTGCCAAATTAGGGCGAACAAAGCAAAAACAAAGAGATAATGGACGAAGTGCTGAAACTTTTCAGACACTCACCCCCAATTACAGATCTGGGTTGAATCCATCATCATTCTTTAGCTCACTTCGCCACCTCAGTTCAGACCCAGCTATATGCAAATCAGTCTTGACTCTGTGCCGCATGGGAACAGTCCAGCCCGAACTGCCAAGCCAGGTCTTTCCCTGAACCGAAAACAAGCATCCTGGGACCGGTTTTGGGGTAACACCCCTCATCAGCCGGGCTAGCTTGAATCCAGTGGCAAAGTGAGCAAGGGACCCAGGTCTGGGCATACCCTGCCAACTAAGGGCGAACAAAGCAAACACAAGGAGATGATGGACGGAGTGCTGAAACTTTTCAGACACTCACCCCCAGTCACAGATCTGGGTTGAAGTCATCATCATTCTTTAGCTCACTTCGCCACCTCAGTTCAGACCCAGCTATATGCAAATCAGTCTTGACCCTGTGCCTCATGGGAACAGTCCAGCCCGAACTGCCATGCCAGATCTTCACTGAACCGGAAACAAGCTTGCTAGGACCGGTTTCAGGGTAACACCCCTCATCAGCCAGGCTAGCTTGAATCCAGTGGCAAAGTGAGCAAGGGTCCCACGCATACCCTGCCAACTTAGGGCGAACAAAGGAAACACAAGGAGATGATGGACGGAGTGTTGAAACTTTTCAGACGCTCACCCCCAGTTACAGATCTGGGTTGAATCCATCATCATTCTTTAGCTCACTTCGCCACCTCAGTTCAGACCCAGCTATATGCAAATCAGTCTCGACCCTGTGCCTCATGGGAACAGTCCAGTCCGAACTGCCAAGCCAGGTCTTTCCCTGAACCGGAAACAAGCATCCTGGGACCGGATTGGGGTAACACCCCTCATCAGCCAGGCTAGCTTGAATCCAGTGACAAAGTGAGCAATGGACCCACGTCTGGGCATACCCTGCCAACTAAGGGTGAACAAAGCAAACACAAGGAGATGATGGATGGAGCGATTAAACTTTTCAGACACTCTCCCCAGTCACAGATCTGGGTTAAATCCATTATCGTTCTTTAGCTCACTTCACCACCCTAGTTGAGACCCAGCTATATGCAAATCAGTCTAGACCTTGTGCCTTATGGGAACAGTCCAGCCCGAACTGCCAAGCCAGGTCAACCCTGAACCGGAAACAAGCATCTTGGGACCGGTTTGGGGTAACACCCCTCATCAGCCAGGCTAGCTTGAATCCAGAGGCAAAGTGAGCAATGGACCCACGTCTGGGCATACCCTGCCAACTTAGAGCGAACAAAGCAAACACAAGGAGATGATGGACGGAGTGCTGACATTTTTCAGACACTCACCCCAGTCACAGATCTGGGTTAAATCCATCATCGTTCTTTAGCTCACTTCGCCACCCCAGTTGAGACCCAGCTATATGCAAATCAGTCTAGACCCTGTTCCTTATGGGAATAGTCCAGCCCGAACTGCAAAGCCAGGTCTTTCCCTGAACCGGAAACAAGCAACCTGGGACTGGTTTTGGGGTAAAACCCCTCATCAGCCAGGCTAGCTTGAATCCAGTGGCAAAGTGAGCAAAGGACCCACGTCTGGGCATACCCTGCCAACTTAGGGTGAACAAAGCAAACACAAGGAGATGATGGACGGAGCGCTTAAACTTTTCAGACACTCACCCCAGTCACAGATCTGGGTTAAATCCATCATCGTTCTTTAGCTCACTTCGCCACCCCAGTCGAGACCCATTTATATGCAAATCAGTCTAGACCCTGTGCCTTATGGGAACAGTCCAGCCCGAACTGCCAAGCCAGGTCTTTCCCTGAACCGGAAACAAGCATCCTGGGACCGGTTTGGGGTAACACCCCTCATCAGCCAGGCTAGCTTGAATCCAGTGGCAAAGTGAGCAATGGACCCACGTCTGGGCATACCCTGCCAAATTAGGGCGAACAAAGCAAAAACAAAGAGATAATGGACGAAGTGCTGAAACTTTTCAGACACTCACCCCCAGTTACAGATCTGGGTTGAATCCATCATCATTCTTTAGCTCACTTCGCCACCTCAGTTCAGACCCAGCTATATGCAAATCAGTCTTGACTCTGTGCCGCATGGGAACAGTCCAGCCCGAACTGCCAAGCCAGGTCTTTCCCTGAACCGAAAACAAGCATCCTGGGACCGGTTTCGGGGTAACACCCCTCATCAGTCAGGCTAGCTTGAATCCAGTGGCAAAGTGAGCAAGGGACCCAGGTCTGGGCATACCCTGCCAACTTAGGGCGAACAAAGCAAACACAAGGAGATGATGGACGGAGTGCTGAAACTTTTCAGACACTCACCCCCAGTCACAGATCTGGGTTGAAGTCATCATCATTCTTTAGCTCACTTCGCCACCTCAGTTCAGACCCAGCTATATGCAAATCAGTCTTGACCCTGTGCCTCATGGGAACAGTCCAGCCCGAACTGCCATGCCAGATCTTCACTGAACCGGAAACAAGCTTGCTAGGACCGGTTTCAGGGTAACACCCCTCATCAGCCAGGCTAGCTTGAATCCAGTGGCAAAGTGAGCAAGGGACCCACGTCTGGGCATACCCTGCCAACTTAGGGCGAACAAAGGAAACACAAGGAGATGATGGACGGAGTGTTGAAACTTTTCAGACGCTCACCCCCAGTTACAGATCTGGGTTGAATCCATCATCATTCTTTAGCTCACTTCGCCACCTCAGTTCAGACCCAGCTATATGCAAATCAGTCTCGACCATGTGCCTCATGGGAACAGTCCAGTCCGAACTGCCAAGCCAGGTCTTTCCCTGAACCGGAAACAAGCATCCTGGGACCGGATTGGGGTAACACCCCTCATCAGCCAGGCTAGCTTGAATCCAGTGACAAAGTGAGCAATGGACCCACGTCTGGGCATACCCTGCCAACTAAGGGTGAACAAAGCAAACACAAGGAGATGATGGATGGAGCGATTAAACTTTTCAGACACTCTCCCCAGTCACAGATCTGGGTTAAATCCATTATCGTTCTTTAGCTCACTTCACCACCCTAGTTGAGACCCAGCTATATGCAAATCAGTCTAGACCCTGTGCCTTATGGGAACAGTCCAGCCCGAACTGCCAAGCCAGGTCAACCCTGAACCGGAAACAAGCATCTTGGGACCGGTTTGGGGTAACACCCCTCATCAGCCAGGCTAGCTTGAATCCAGAGGCAAAGTGAGCAATGGACCCACGTCTGGGCATACCCTGCCAACTTAAAGCGAACAAAGCAAACACAAGGAGATGATGGACGGAATGCTGACATTTTTCAGACACTCACCCCAGTCACAGATCTGGGTTAAATCCATCATCGTTCTTTAGCTCACTTCGCCACCCCAGTTGAGACCCAGCTATATGCAAATCAGTCTAGACCCTGTTCCTTATGGGAATAGTCCAGCCCGAACTGCAAAGCCAGGTCTTTCCCTGAACCCGAAACAAGCAACCTGGGACTGGTTTTGGGGTAAAACCCCTCATCAGCCAGGCTAGCTTGAATCCAGTGGCAAAATGAGCAATGGACCCACGTCTGGGCATACCCTGCCAACTTAGGGTGAACAAAGCAACACAAGGAGATGATGGACGGAGTGCTGAAACTTTACAGACACTCACCCCCAGTCACAGATCTGGGTTGAATCCATCATCATTCTTTAGCTCACTTCACCACCTCAGTTCAGACCCAGCTATATGCACATCAGTCTTGACCCTGTGCCGCATGGGAACAGTCCAGCCTGAACTGCCAAGCCAGGTCTTCCCTGAACTGGAAACAAGCATCCTGGGTCCGGTTTCAGGGTAACACACCTCATCAGCCAGGCTAGCTTGAATCCAGTGGCAATGTGAGCAAGGTACCCACATCTGGGCATACCCTACCAACTTAGGGTGAACGAAGCAAACTCAAGGAGATGATGGATGGAGTGCTGAAACTTTTCAGACACTCAGCCCCAGTCACAGATCTGGGTTGAATCCATCATCATTCTTTAGCTCACTTTGCCACCTCAGTTCAGACCCAGCTATATGCAAATCAGTCTTGACCCTGTGCCTCATGGGAACAGTCCAGCCCGAACTGCCAAGCCAGGTCTTTCCCTGAACTGGAAACAAGCATCCTAGGACAGGTTTCGGGGTAACACCCCTCATCAGCCAGGCTAGCTTGAATCCAGGGGCAAAGTGAGCAAGGGACCCACGTCTGGGCATACCCTGCCAACTTAGGGCGAACAAAGCAAACACAAGGAGATGATGGACAGAGTGCTGAAAATTTTCAGACACTCACCCCCAGTCACAGATCTGGGTTGAATCCATCATCATTCTTTAGCTCACTTTGCCACCTCAGTTCAGACCCAGCCATATATGCAAATCAGTCTTGACCCTGTGCCTCATGGGAACAGTCCAGCCTGAACTGCCAAGCCAGGTCTTCCCTGAACCAGAAACAAGCATCCTGGGACCGGTTTCGGGGTAACACCCCTCATCAGCCAGGCTAGCTTGAATCCAGTGGCAAAGTGAGCAAGGTACCCACATCTGAGCATACCCTACCAACTTAGGGCGAACAAAGCAAACACAAAGAGATGATGTATGGAGTGCTGAAACTTTTCAGATGATCACCCCCAGTCACAGATCTGGGCTGAATCCATCATCATTCTTTAGCTCACTTCGCCACCACAGTTCAGACCCAGCTATATGCAAATCAGTCTTGACCCTGTGCCTCATGGGAACAGTCCAGCCCGAACTGTCAAGCCAGTTCTTTCCCTGACCCGGAAAAAGCATCCTAGGACCGGTTTTGGGGTAACACCCCTCATCAGCCAGGCTAGCTTGAATCCAGTCTCAAAGTGAGCAAGGTACCCACATCTGGGCATACCCTGCCAACTTAGGGCGAACAAAGCAAACACAAGGAGATGATGGACAGAGTGCTGAAACTTTTCAGACACTCACCCCAGTCACAGATCTGGGTTAAATCCATCATCGTTCTTTAGCTCACTTCGCCACCCCAGTTGAGACCCAGCTATATGCAAATCAGTCTAGACCCTGTTCCTTATGGGAACAGTCCAGCCCGAACTGCAAAGCCAGGTCTTTCCCTGAACCGGAAACAAGCAACCTGGGACCGGTTTTGGGGTAACACCCCTCATCAGCCAGGCTACCTTGAATCCAGTGGCAAAGTGAGCAATGGACCCACGTCTGGGCATACCCTGCCAACTTAGGGCGAACAAAGCAACACAAGGAGATGATGGACGGAGTGCTGAAACTTTTCAGACACTCACCCCCAGTCACAGATCTGGGTTGAATCCATCATCATTCTTTAGCTCACTTCGCCACCTCAGTTCAGACCCAGCTATATGCACATCAGTCTTGACCCTGTGCCGCATGGGAACAGTCCAGCCTGAACTGCCAAGCCAGGTCTTCCCTGAACTGGAAACAAGCATCCTGGGTCCGGTTTCGGGGTAACACCCCTCATCAGCCATGCTAGTTTGAATCCAGTGACAAAGTGAGCAAGGGACCCACATCTGAGCATACCCTGCCAACTTAGGGCGAACAAAGCAAACACAAAGAGATGATGTATGGAGTGCTGAAACTTTTCAGATGATCACCCCCAGTCACAGATCTGGGCTGAATCCATCATCATTCTTTAGCTCAATTCGCCACCTCAGTTCAGACCCAGCTATATGCAAATCAGTCTTGACCCTGTGCCTCATGGGAACAGTCCAGCCCGAACTGTCAAGCCAGTTCTTTCCCTGAACCGGAAAAAGCATCCTGGGACCGGTTTTGGGGTAACACCCCTCATCAACCAGGCTAGCTTGAATCCAGTGGCAAAGTGAGCAAGGGACCCATGTCTGGGCATACCCTGCCAACTTAGGGCGAACAAAGCAAACACAAGGATATGATGGACGGAGTGCTGACACTTGTCAGACAACTCACCCTCAGTCACAGATCTGGGTTGAATCCATCATCATTCTTTAGCTCTCTTCGTCACCTCAGTTCAGACCCAGGTATATGCAAATCAGTCTTGACCCTGTGCCTCATGGATATAGTCCAGCCCGAACTGCCAAGCCAGGTCTTCCCTGAACCGGAAACAAGCATCCTGGGACCGGTTTCGGGGTAATACCCCTCATCAGCCAAGCTAGCTTGAATCCAGTGGCAAAGTGAGCAAGGGACCCACGTCTGGGCATACCCTGCCACCTTAGGGCGAACAGAGCAAACACAAGGAGATGATGGACGGAGTGCTGAAACTTTTCAGACACTCATCCAAGTCACAGATCTGGGTTTAATCCATCATCATTCTTTAGCTCACTTCGCCACCTCAGTTCAGACCCACCTATATGCAAATCAGTCTTGACCCTGTGCCTCATGGGAACAGTCCAGCCCGAACTGCTAAGCCAGGTCTTCCCTGAACCGAAAACAAGAATCCTGAGACCCGTTTCGGGGTAACACCCCTCATCAGCCAGGCTAACTTGAGAATCCAGTGGCAAAGTGAGCAATGGACCCACGTCTGGGCATACCCTGCCAACTTAGGGCGAACAAAGCAAACACAAGGAGATGATGGACGGAGTGCTGAAACTTTTCAGACACTCACCCCCAGTCACAGATCTGGGTTGAATCCATCATCATTCTTTAGCTCACTTCGCCACCTCAGTTCAGACCCAGCTATATGCAAATCTGTCTTGACACTGTGCCTCATGGAAACAGTACAGCCCAACTGCCAAGCCAGGTCTTTCACTGAACTGGAAACAAGCCTCCTGACACCGGTTTCGGGGTAACACCCCTCATCAGCCAGGCTAGCTTGAATCCAGTGGCAAAGTGAGCAAGGGACCCAGGTCTGGGCATACCCTGCCAACTTAGGGCGAACAAAGCAAACACAAGGAGATGATGGACGGAGTGCTGAAACGTTTCAAACACTCACCCCCAGTCACAGATCTGGTTGAAGCCATCATCATTCTTTAGCTCACTTCGCCACCTCAGTTCAGACCCAGCTATATGCAAATCAGTCTTGAACCTGTGCCTCATGGGAACAGTCCAGCCCGAACTGCCAAGCCAGATCTTCACTGAACCGGAAACAAGCTTCCTGGGAACGGTTTCGGGGTAACATCCCTCATCAGCCAGGCTAGCTTGAATCCAGTGGCAAAGTGAGCAAGGGAGCCACGTCTGGGTATACCCTGCCAACTTAGGGCGAACAAAGGAAACACAAGGAGATGATGGACAGAGTGCTGAAACTTTTCAGATGCTCACCCCCAGTTACAGATCTGGGTTGAATCCATCATCATTCTTTAGCTCACTTCGCCACCTCAGTTCAGACCCAGCTATATGCAAATCAGTCTAGACCGTGTGCCTCATGGGAACAGTCCAGCCCGAAGCGCCAAGCCAGGTCTTTCCCTGAACCGGAAACAAGCATCCTCGGACCGGATAAGGGTAGCACCCCTCATCAGCCAGGATAGCTTGAATCCAGTGGCAAAGTGAGCAATGGACCCACGTCTGGGCATACCCTGCCAACTTAGGGCGAACAAAGCAAACACAAGGAGATGATGGACGGAGCGCTTAAACTTTTCAGACACTCACCCCAGTCACAGATCTGGGTTAAATCCATCATCGTTCTTTAGCTCACTTCGCCACCCCAGTTGAGACCCAGCTATATGCAAATCAGTCTAGACCCTGTGCCTTATGGGAACAGTCCAGCCCGAACTGCCAAGCCAGGTCTCTCCCTGAACCGGAAAAAAGCATCCTGGGACTGGTTTGGGATAACACCCCTCATCAGCCAGGCTAGCTTGAATCCAGTGGCAAAGTGAGCAATTGACCCACGTCTGGGCATACCCTGCCAACTTAGGGCGAACAAAGCAAACACAAGGAGATGATGGACAAAGTGCTGAAACTTTTCAGAAACTCACCCCCAGTCACAGAACTGGGTTGAATCCATCATCATTCTTTAGCTCACTTCGACACCTCAGTTCAGACCCAGCTATATGCAAATCAGTCTTGACCCTGTGCCTCATGGGAACAGTCCAGCCCGAACTGTCAAGCCAGGTCTTTCCCTGAACCAGAAACAAGCATCCTGGGACCGGTTTTGGGGTAACACCCCTCATCAGCCAGGCTAGCTTGAATACAGTGGCAAAGTGAGCAAGGTACCCACATCTGGGCATACCCTGCCAACTTAGGGCGAACAAAGCAAACACAAGGAGATGATGGACAGAGTGCTGAAACTTTTCAGACACTCACCCCAGTCACAGATCTGGGTTAAATTCATCATCGTTCTTTAGCTCACTTCGCCACCCCAGTTGAGACCTAGCTATATGCAAATCAGTTTAGACCCTATTCCTTATGGGAACAGTCCAGCCCGAACTGCAAAGCCAGGTCTTTCCCTGAACCGGAAACAAGCAACCTGGGACCAGTTTTGGGGTAACACCCCTCATCAGCCAGGCTAGCTTGAATCCAGTGGCAAAGTGAGCAATGGACCCACGTCAGGGCATACCCTGCCAACTTAGGGCGAACAAAGCAACACAAGGAGATGATGGACGGAGTGCTGAAACTTTTCAGACACTCACCCCCAGTCACAGATCTGGGTTGAATCCATCATCATTCTTTAGCTCACTTCGCCACCTCAGTTCAGACCCAGCCATATATGCAAATCAGTCTTGACCCTTTGCCTCGTGGGAACAGTCCAGACTGAACTGCCAAGCCAGGTCTTCCCTGAACCAGAAACAAGCATCCTGGGACCGGTTTCGGGGTAACACCCCTCATCAGCCAGGCTAGCTTGAATCCAGTGGCAAAGTGAGCAAGGGACCCACATCTGAGCATACCCTGCCAACTTAGGGCGAACAAAGCAAACACAAAGAGATGATGAATGGAGTGCTGAAACTTTTCAGATGATCACCCCCAGTCACAGATCTGGGCTAAATCCATCATCATTCTTTAGCTCACTTCGCCACCTCAGTTCAGACCCAGCTATATGCAAATCAGTCTTGACCCTGTGCCTCATGGGAACAGTCCAGCCCGAACTGTCAAGCCAGGTCTTTCCCTGAACCGGAAAAAGCATCCTGGGACCGGTTTTGGGGTAACACCCCTCATCAACCAGGCTAGCTTGAATCCAGTGGCAAAGTGAGCAAGGGACCCATGTCTGGGCATACCCTGCCAACTTAGGGCGAACAAAGCAACACAAGGAGATGATGGACGGAGTGCTGAAACTTTTCAGACACTCACCCCCAGTCACAGATCTGGGTTGAATCCATCATCATTCTTTAGCTCACTTCGTCACCTCAGTTCAGACCCAGCTATATGCAAATCAGTCTTGACCCTGTCCCTCATGGATATAGTCCAGCCCGAACTGCCAAGCCAGGTCTTCCCTGAACCAGAAACAAGCATCCTGGGACCGGTTTCGGGGTAACACCCCTCATCAGCCAGGCGAGCTTGAATCCAGTGGCAAAGTGAGCAATGGACCCATGTCTGGGCATACCCTGCCAACTTAGGGCGAACAAAGCAAACACAAGGAGATGATGGACGGAGTGCTGAAACTTTTCAGACACTCACCCCCAGTCACAGATCTGTGTTGAATCATCATCATTCTTTAGCTCACTTCGCCACCGCAGTTCAGACCCAGCTACATGCACATCAGTCTTGACCCTGTGCCGCATGGGAACAGTCCAGCCCAAACTGCCTAGCCAGATCTTCACTGAACCGGAAATAAGCTTCCTGGGACCGGTTTCAGGGTAACATCCCTCATCAGCCAGGCTAGCTTGAATCCAGTGGCAAAGTGAGCAAGGGACCCACGTCTGGGAATACCCTGCCAACTTAGGGCGAACAAAGGAAACACAAGGAGATGATGGACGGAGTGCTGAAACTTTTCAGACGCTCACCCCCAGTTACAGATCTGGGTTGAATCCATCATCATTCGTTAGCTCACTTCACCACCTCAGTTCAGACCCAGCTATATGCAAATCAGTCTTGACCCTGTGCCTCATGGGAACAGTCCAGCCCGAAGCGCCAAGCCAGGTCTTTCCCTGAACCGGAAACAAGCATCCTCGGACCGGATTGGGGTAACACCCCTCATCAGCCAGGCTAGCTTGAATCCAGTGGCAAAGTGAGCAATGGACCCACATCTGGGCATACCCTGCCAACTTAGGGCGAACACAGCAAACACAAGGAGATGATGGACGGAGCGCTTAAACTTTTCAGACACTCACCCCAGTCACAGATCTGGGTTAAATCGATCATCGTTCTTTAGCTCACTTCGCCACCCCAGTTGAGACCCAGCTATATGCAAATCAGTCTAGACCCTGTGCCTTATGGGAACAGTCCAGCCCGAACTGCCAAGCCAGGTCTTTCCCTGAACCGGAAACAAGCATCCTGGGACCGGTTTGGGATAACACCCCTCATCAGCCAGGCTAGCTTGAATCCAGTGGCAAAGTGAGCAATTTACCCACGTCTGGGCATACCCTGCCAACTTAGGGCGAACAAAGCAAACACAAGGATATGATGGACAGAGTGCTGACACTTTTCAGACACTCACCCCCAGTCACAGATCTGCGTTGAATCCATCATAATTTTTTAGCTTACTTGGCCACCTCAGTTAAGACCCAGCTATATGCAAATCAGTCTTGACCCTGTGCCTCATAGGAACAGTCCAGCCCGAACTGCCAAGCCAGATATTTCCCTGAACCGGAAACAAGCATCCTGGGACCGGTTTCGGGGTAACACCCCTCATCAGCAAGGCTAGCTTGAATCCAGTGGCAAAGTGAGCAAGGGACCCACATCTGGGCATACCCTGCCAACTTAGGGCGAACAAAGCAAACACAAAGAGATGATGGATGGAGTGCTGAAACTTTTCAGATGATCACCCCCAGTCACAGATCTGGGTTGAATCCATCATCATTCTTTAGCTCACTTCGCCACCTCAGTTCAGACCCAGCTATATGCCAATCAGTCTTGACCCTGTGCCTCATGGGAACAGTCCTGCCCGAACTGTCAAGCCAGGTCTTTCCCTGAACCGGAAACAAGCATCCTGGGACCGGTTTCGGGGTAACACCCCTCATCAGCCAGGCTAGCTTTAATCCAGTGGCAAAGTGAGCAAGGGACACATGTCTGGGCATACCCTGCCAACTTAGGGCGAACAGAGCAAACACAAGGATATGACAGACGGAGTGCTGACACTTTCCAGACACTCACCCCCAGTCACAGATCTGGGTTGAATCCATCATCATTCTTTGGCTCACTTGGCCACCTCAGTTAAGACCCAGCTATATGCAAATCAGTCTTGACCCTGTGCCTGTCCAGCCCGACCTGCCAAGCCAGGTCTTTCCCTGAACCGGAACAAGCATCCTGGGACCGGTTTCGGGGTAACACCTCTCATCAGCCAGGCTAGCTAGAATCCAGTGGCAAAGTGAGCAAGGGACCCATGTCTGGGCATACCCTACCAACTTAGGGCGAACAAAGCAAACACAAGGAGATGATGGACGGAGTGCTGAAACTTTTCAGACACTCACCCCCTGTCACAGATCTGGGTTGAATCCATCATCATTCTTTAGCTCACTTCGCCACCGCAGTTCAGATCCAGCTATATGCACATCAGTCTTGACCCTGTGCCGCATGGAAACAGTCCAGCCCGAACTGCCAAGCCAGGTCTTCCCTGAACCGAAAACAAGCATCCTGGGACCGGTTTCAGGGTAACACCCCTCATCAGCCAGGCTAGCTTGAATCCAGTGGCAAAGTGAGCAAGGTACCCACATCTGGGCATACTCTGCTAACTTAGGGCGAACAAAGCAAACACAAGGAGATGATGGATGAAGTGCTGAAACTTTTCAGACACTCACCCCCAGTCACAGATCTGGGTTGAATCCATCATCATTCTTTAGCTCACTTCGCCACCTCAGTTCAGACCCAGCTATATGCAAATCAGTCTTCACCGTGTGCCTCATGGGAACAGTCCAGCCCAAACTGCCTAGCCAGATCTTCACTGAACCGGAAACAAGCTTCCTGGGACCGGTTTCAGGATAACATCCCTCATCAGCCAGGCTAGCTTGAATCCAGTGGCAAAGTGAGCAAGGGACCCACGTCTGGGTATACCCTGCCAACTTAGGGCGAACAAAGGAAACACAAGGATATGATGGACGGAGTGCTGAAACTTTTCAGACGCTCACCCCCAGTTACAGATCTGGGTTGAATCCATCATCATTCTTTAGCTCACTTTGCCACCTCAGTTCAGACCCAGCTATATGCAAATCAGTCTTGACCCTGTGCCTCATGGGAACAGTCCAGCCCGAAGCGCAAAGCCAGGTCTTTCCCTGAACCGGAAACAAGCATCCTCGGACCGGATTGGGGTAACACCCCTCATCAGCCAGGCTAGCTTGAATCCAGTGGCAAAGTGAGCAATGGACCCACATCTGGGCATACCCTGCCAACTTAGGGCAAACACAGCAAACACAAGGAGATGATGGACGGAGCGCTTAAACTTTTCAGACACTCACCCCAGTCACAGATCTGGGTTAAATCCATCATCGTTCTTTAGCTCACTCCGCCACCCCAGTTGAGACCCAGCTATATGCAAATCAGTCTAGACCCTGTGCCTTATGGGAACAGTCCAGCCCGAACTGCCAAGCCAGGTCTTTCCCTGAACCGGAAACAAGCATCCTGGGACCGGTTTGGGATAACACCCTCATCAGCCAGGCTATCTTGAATCCAGTGGCAAAGTGAGCAATGGACCCACGTCTGGGCATACCCTGCCAACTTAGGGTGAACAAAGCAAACACAAGGAGATGATGGATGAAGTGCTGAAACTTTTCAGAAACTCACCCCCCGTCACAGATCTGGGTTGAATCCATCATCATTCTTTAGCTCACTTCGCCACCTCAGTTCAGACCCAGCTATATGCACATCAGTCTTGACCCTGTGCCGCATGGGAACAGTCCAGCCCGAACTTCCAAGCCAGGTCTTCCCTGAACCGAAAACAAGCATCCTGGGGCCGGTTTCGGGGTAACACCCCTCATCAGCCAGGCTAGCTTGAATCCAGTGGCAAAGTGAGCAAGGTACCCACATCTGGGCATACCCTGCCAACTTAGGGTGAACAAAGCAAACACAGGCACTCACCCCAGTCACAGATCTGGGTTAAATCCATCATCGTTCTTTAGCTCACTTCGCCACCCCAGTTGAGACCCAGCTATATGCAAATCAGTCTAGACCCTGTGCCTTATGGGAACAGTCCAGCCCGAACTGCCAAGCCAGGTCTTTCCCTGAACCGGAAACAAGCATCCTGGGACCGGTTTGGGATAACACCCCTCATCAGCCAGGCTATCTTGAATCCAGTGGCAAAGTGAGCAATGGACCCACGTCTGGGCATACCCTGCCAACTTAGGGTGAACAAAGCAAACACAAGGAGATGATGGATGAAGTGCTGAAACTTTTCAGAAACTCACCCCCCGTCACAGATCTGGGTTGAATCCATCATCATTCTTTAGCTCACTTCGCCACCTCAGTTCAGACCCAGCTATATCCACATCAGTCTTGACCCTGTGCCGCATGGGAACAGTCCAGCCCGAACTTCCAAGCCAGGTCTTCCCTGAACCGGAAACAAGCATCCTGGGACCGGTTTGGGATAACACCCCTCATCAGCCAGGCTAGCTTGAATCCAGTGGCAAAGTAAGCAAGGGACCCACGTCTGGGTATACCCTGCCAACTTAGGGCGAACAAAGGAAACACAAGGATATGATGGACGGAGTGCTGAAACTTTTCAGACGCTCACCCCCAGTTACAGATCTGGGTTGAATCCATCATCATTCTTTAGCTCACTTCGCCACCTCAGTTCAGACCCAGCTATATGCAAATCAGTCTTGACCCTGTGCCTCATGGGAACAGTCCAGCCCGAAGCGCAAAGCCAGGTCTTTCCCTGAACCGGAAACAAGCATCCTCGGACCGGATTGGGGTAACACCCCTCATCAGCCACGCTAGCTTGAATCCTGTGGCAAAGTGAGCAATAGACCCACGTCTGGGCATACCCTGCCAACTTAGGGTGAACAAAGCAAACACATGGAGAAGATGGACGGAGTACTGAAACTTTTCAGACACTCACCCCAGTCACAGATCTGGGTTAAATCCATCATCGTTCTTTAGCTCACTTCGCCACCCCAGTTGAGACCCAGCTATATGCAATTCAGTCTAGACCCTGTTCCTTAAGGGAACAGTCCAGCCCGAACTGCCAAGCCAGGTCTTTCCCTGAACCGGAAACAAGCATCCTGGGACCGGTTTTGGGGTAACACCCCTCATCAGCCAGGCTAGCTTGAATCCAGTGGCAAAGTGAGCAATGGACCCACGTCGGGGCATACCCTGCCAACTTACGGCGAACAAAGCAAACACAAGGAGATGATGGACGGAGTGCTGAAACTTTTCAGACACTCACCCCCAGGCACAGATCTGGGTTGAATCCATCATCATTCTTTAGCTCACTTCGCCACCTCAGTTCAGACCCAGCTATATGCACATCAGTCTAGACTCTGTGCCGCATCGGAACAGTCCAGCCTGAACTGCCAAGCCAGGTCTTCGCTGAACTGGAAACAAGCATCCTGGGACCGGTTTCGGGGTAACACCCCTCATCAGCCAGGCTAGCTTGTATCCAGTGGCAAAGTGAGCAAGGTACCCACATCTGGGCATACCCTGCCAACTTAGGGCGAACAAAGCAAACTCAAGGAGATGATGGACGGAGTGCTGAAACTTTTCAGACACTCACCCCAGTCACAGATCTGGGTTGAATCCATCATCAATCTTTAGCTCACTTTGCCACCTCAGTTCAGACCCAGCTATATGCAAATCAGTCTTGACCCTGTGCCTCATGCGAACAGTCCAGCCCGAACTGCCAAGCCAGGTCTTTCCCTGAACCGGAAACAAGCATCCTAGGACAGGTTTCGGGGTAGCACCCCTCATCAGCCAGGCTAGCTTGAATCCAGTGGCAAAGTGAGCAAGGGACCCACATCTGGGCATACCCTGCCAACTTAGGGCGAACAAAGCAAACACAAAGAGATGATGGAAGGAGTGCTGAAACTTTTCAGATGATCACCCCCAGTCACAGATCTGGGTTGAATCCATCATCATTCTTTAGCTCACTTCGCCACCTCAGTTCAGACCCAGCTATATGCAAATCAGTCTTGACCCTGTGCCTCATGGGAACAGTCCAGCCCAAACTGTCAAGCCAGGTCTTTCCCTGAACCGGAAACAAGCATCCTGGGACCGGTTTCGGTGTAACACCCCTCATCAGCCAGGCTAGCTTTAATCCAGTGGCAAAGTGAGCAAGGGACACATGTCTGGGCATACCCTGCCAACTTAGGGCGAACAGAGCAAACACAAGGATATGACAGACGGAGTGCTGACACTTTCCAGACACTCACCCCCAGTCACAGATCTGGGTTGCATCCATCATCATTCTTTGGCTCACTTGGCCACCTCAGTTAAGACCCAGCTATATGCAAATCAGTCTTGACCCTTTGCCTCATAGCAACAGTCCAGCCCGAACTGCCAAGCCAGGTCTTTCCCTGAACCGGAACAAGCATCCTGGGACCGGTTTCGGGGTAACACCCCTCATCAGCCAGGCTAGCTTCAATCCAGTGGCAAAGTGAGCAAGGGACACATGTCTGGGCATACCCTGCCAACTTAGGGCGAACAGAGCAAACACAAGGATATGACAGACGGAGTGCTGACACTTTCCAGACACTCACCCCCAGTCACAGATCTGGGTTGAATCCATCATCATTCTTTGGCTCAATTGGCAACCTCAGTCAAGACCCAGCTATATGCCAATCAGTCTTGACCCTGTGCCTCATGGGAACAGTCCAGCCCGAACTGTCAAGCCAGGTCTTTCCCTGAACTGGAAACAAGCATCCTGGGACCGGTTTCGGGGTAACACCCCTCATCAGCCAGGCTAGCTTTAATACAGTGGCAAAGTGAGCAAGGGACACATGTCTGGGCATACCCTGCCAACTTAGGGCAAACAGAGCAAACACAAGGATATGACAGACGGAGTGCTGACACTTTCCAGACACTCACCCCCAGTCACAGATCTGGGTTGAATCCATCATCATTCTTTGGCTCACTTGGCCACCTCAGTTAAGACCCAGCTATATGCAAATCAGTCTTGACCCTGTGGCTCATAGGAACAGTCCAGCCCGAACTGCCAAGCCAGGTCTTTCCCTGAACCGGAACAAGCATCCTGGGACCGGTTTCGGGGTAACACCTCTCATCAGCCAGGCTAGCTAGAATCCAGTGGCAAAGTGAGCAAGGGACCCATGTCTGGGCATACCCTACCAACTTAGGGCGAACAAAGCAAATACAAGGAGATGATGGATGGAGTGCTGAAACTTTTCAGACACTCACCCCCAGTCACAGATCTGGGTTGAATCCATCATCATTCTTTAGCTCACTTTGCCACCTCTGTTAAGACCCAGCTATATGCAAATCAGTCTTGACCCTGTGCCTCATGGGAACAGTCCAGCCTGAACTGCCAAGCCAGGTCTTTCCCTGAACTGGAAACAAGTATCCTGGGACCGGTTTCGGGGTAACACCCCTCATCAGCCAGGCTAGCTTGAGTCCAGTGGCAAAGTGAGCAAGGGACCCACGTCTGGGCATACCCTGCCAACTTAGTGCAAACAGAGCAAACACAAGGATATGACAGACGGAGTGCTGACACTTTCCAGACACTCACCCCCAGTCACAGATCTGGGTTGAATTCATCATCATTCTTTGGCTCACTTGGCCACCTCAGTTAAGACCCAGCAATATGCAAATCAGTCTTGACCCTGTGCCTCATAGGAACAGTCCAGCCCGAACTGCCAAGCCAGGTCTTTCCCTGAACCGGAACAAGCATCCTGGGACTGGTTTCGGGGTAACACCTCTCATCAGCCAGGCTAGCTAGAATCCAGTGGCAAAGTGAGCAAGGGACCCATGTCTGGGCATACCCTACCAACTTAGGGCGAACAAAGCAAATACAAGGAGATGATGGATGGAGTGCTGAAACTTTTCAGACACTCACCCCCAGTCACAGATCTGGGTTGAATCCCTCATCATTCTTTAGCTCACTTTGCCACCTCTGTTAAGACCCAGCTATATGCAAATCAGTCTTGACCCTGTGCCTCATGGGAACAGTCCAGCCTGAACTGCCAAGCCAGGTCTTTCCCTGAACTGGAAACAAGTATCCTGGGACCGGTTTCGGGGTAACACCACTCATCAGCCAGGCTAGCTTGAGTCCAGTGGCAAAGTGAGCAAGGGACCCACGTCTGGGCATACCCTGCCAACTTAGGGCAAACAAAGCAAACACAAGGAGATGATGGACGGAGTGCTGAAACTTTTCAGAAACTCACCCCCAGTCACAGATCTGGGTTGAATCCATCATCATTCTTTAGCTCACTTCGCCACCTCAGTTAAGACCCAGCTATATGCAAATCAGTCTTGACCCTGTGCCTCTTGGATACAGTCCAGTCTGAACTGCCAAGCCAGGTCTTCCCTGAACCGGAAACAAGCATCCGGGGACAGGTTTCGGGTAACACCCTCATCAGCCAGGCTAGATTGAATCCAGTGGCAAAGTGAGCAAGGGACCCACATCTGGGCATACCCTGCCAACTTAGGGCGAACAAAGCAAACACAAAGAGATGATGGATGGAGTGCTGAAACTTTTCAGATGATCACCCCCAGTCACAGATCTGGGTTGAATCCTGTTGGAAATGGCCCTTTATGCAGGGTCACCCCTAAACTTTGTGCCTGCCTCCTGTATTTTTGCTGACCTGTTTCTGTTGGTTTTATGACTCTGGGCACTTTACCACTGCTGTTCAGTGCTAAAGTGCATATGCTCTCCCTTTGTAAATAAGTCTATGTGAATTGGTATATCCCTGATTGGCTTATTTGGTTTACCTGTTAGTCCCTAGTAGTGTGGCCTGTGTGTGCCCAGGGCTGGTAAACCAAATGCTGCTGGTGGGCATGCAGCACTGGTTTGCGCCACCCACAGAAGCAGCTTGTAAAGTGTGTCTCAGACCTGCCACTGCAGTGTCTGTGTGCAGTCCAGAACTGCCATCTTGGCTGTGAAGTGCACCCACTTCCCAGCCCCTGAACCTTCCCTTGGCATCCTGTAAGTCGCCCCTAGGGTAGGGTGCATTGTATGTGTAAGGTAGGACATGCCTTGGTGTGTGTAGCATGTCCTGGTAGTGAATTACACCCCATTTCGTTTTTCACTACTGTAAGGCTATATGTTCCTCATAGGCTAGAATGGGCAGTTTGACTATTACATTCTATAGTCCTAACTGACCCCAGGGACATGGTAGAAAAACGAATTTAGTATGCCTGAGCTCAGAATATTAAAATACATCTTTTAGTGAAGTTTATTTTTATATTCTGTGTTTGAAAATACCACTTTTAGAAAGTAGGTATTTTCTTGCCTAAGCCTTCCAGTGTGCTCTGCTGTTATGTGTATTGGCTGTCTGGTTTTAGAGGGGCAGGGCAGGCTGAGTCAGACCTGGGTTGAATAGAGAGATCTGCATTTAGAGTGTGGGGAGGGGTGGCTCCTTGACCTGAATAGGGCTGTGCCTGGCAAGGTGAATGCTGGCTCCACCTCCCACTGTGTGTCTGCTAGCAGACCCCTCTTTCTGAAAGGAAGGATGCAGCCTGGTAAACAAAGTGCTCCAGGCCTGAGCAGAACTGGTTCTGGCTAGGTTCAGTGACTGGTAGCTTCTAAGAACAAAGACTTTTGGGGTATAAATATCTGTGCTCAAACCCCTACATTTTCGTATTGCTTTTGGATCTGGAGAGGAAACTCTGTCCGTGCCACTGGAGGAATCTGCAGGAAGTGACTGTCCCTGTGCTTGTGTGTTGTTTCTTGCACTGGCCTGCAGCAGTGACCACTGGACCTTGAAGAAGAGGAAAAGGAACTTTTGAGAGAACTTTTATTTTTGTTACAGCAATTACCCAAGGGCTAGGAAAAGAGCTAGCCTCCTGCTGGAGTCTCAGGCACATCAGACTCCACCACCAACCTCCTGCTTCCTCCCTGCGAGGATTGCTATCTGCTGATGAGGCTCCTGTGAGTTCCAGGGCCTCTAGTTTTGCTTCAGAGAAAAGAGTGCTGGAAATCGTCGCTAACGCACGTTTGCGAGCTGCTGCAGCCGAGAGCGCTGGAAAAATCATCGCGCTGCTGCCGCTGGGTGCTCGCAACACGAAACCATCGCTAACGCCCCTTTGCGAGCCGCTGCAGCCGAGACGCGCTGGAAAAATCATCGCGCTGCTGTCGCCGAGCGCTCGCAACCCCTAAAGAAATCATCGCTTCAAGACATTGCATTGCGGACGCCGTGCGTCCGCCATTTTCATCGCATCGCACCGGATTTCGTCGCTCCCTCGCGGAGCGCCATTTCTTCGCATCGCAACACAATCGCACAACGCAACAGGCTTGTCGCATCGACTTCTCCCTCGCGGCAAGAAAGTAATCGCATCGGCGGCCTAGCGTGCAGAAGTTGTTCGCATCTTCTCCGCACACATCAGCAGATCGGCGCATCATCCTCCCTTGCGGCAAGGATTTAACGCATCGCCGGCCTCGCGTGAGGAAAATCATCGCTACCACTTCTTTGCGACATTTTGTTGGTTTTGCTACTGAATTCAGGTACTTTGTGCAAGAAAGGGTCGCAGAGACCACTGCTTTGGATTTGAACCTTATTTTTGCAACCTCTGAACGAGACAGGGTCGCAGAGACCCCTGCTTTGAATTTGAACCTTATTTTTGCAACCTCTGAACGAGACAGGGTCGCAGAGACCCCTGCTTTGAATTTGAACCTTATTGTTGCAACCTCTGAATGAGAAAGGGTCGCAGGGACCCCTGCTTTGAATTTGAACCTTATTCTTGCAACCTCTGACTATTTGTAACAGCCCTTCAACAGCAATCCTATTTTTGACAGTATTGTGGCTTTTACAGTTATTGGTCTTGTGATAAATCTACCAATATATAAAGATACTTATTTTTTATAACTACTTGTGTGGTGTCCATTTGTAGTGTTCCTCACTGTATTACTGTGTATGGTCATAAATGCTTCACACCCTGCCTCTGAGATAAGCCTACCTGCTCGTGCTACGTTACCACAGGGTTGAGCAGGCGTATTAAAGAGGGTAGCCCTCTCACTCTGACTTAGGAAGAAGGGTCCCTACTTGGACAGTGGCCAGCCATTGCCAACTAGAGACCCCCATTTCTAACATTGGTGGTCAGCGGTGAGGATCTGGACTTGCATTTATGATCGCATACAGTAATTATAGTGTACACTACTAGTGAGTGCAGACCATAACGTACCACATATATTTTTGAAGTTTTTTTTTGAGTCTATCTTTTATTGATATTGCCCGTGATTGTTACAATGGGCAAGCCTATGTTTTATTGATATTGCCAGGTGATAGTACCCGCATACATTTTTGAGAATTGTTGGATCCTATATTGTAATTGATATTGCCGGTGATTTTTTACCCGCATACATTTTCTTGAGAAGTTTTCTTCTATCTTTTATTGATATTGCCCGTGATTGTTACAATGGGCAAGCCTATGTTTTATTGATATTGCCAGGTGATAGTACCCGCATACATTTTTGAGAATTGTTGGATCCTATATTGTAATTGATATTGCCGGTGATTTTTTACCCGCATACATTTTCTTGAGAAGTTTTCTTCTATCTTTTATTGATATTGCCCGTGATTGTTAAAATGGGCAAGCCTATTTTTTATTGATATTGCCGGTGATAGTACCCGCATACATTTTTGAGAGTTCTTGGATCCTATATTGTGATTGATATTTCCAGTGATTTTTTTACCCGCATACATTTTCTTGAGAAGTTTTCTTCTATCTTTTATTGATATTGCCCGTGATTGGTACAACGGGCAAGCCTATTTTTTTATTATTGATATTGCCAGTTATTGCTACAATGGGTCTTGCTGAAATGAGACCTACCTTTTATATAGATGATCTGTTGACCTACAGTCTAGAGGAGCTAAGGGGTTCTGTGAGGAGAGGGGCTTAGCAGTGAGTAGGAAGGAGACTCCGCTGTCCCTGCAGACATCCCTGAGACTTTGGCAACAAGACAGATGGAGATTCTTGGAGTCCCAGTACACCTACCAAGAGGGTAGTTGGTCTGAGGGTGGCTCTGGAGAGTCTGAAGAGGAGGAAGAAAGTGTTATGGAATATCTCATAGGTGGGTAGTTCCTTGATGAGTCTAGTGCCTATGGTAGTGCCAGATTCCCCTCAGGGTCCCCAGAGGAGTTGGTGGACAGGCGGGAAGGTCCCATAGGTAGGGAGTCCCTTGCTGGATCTAGTGCACAGGGTAGCACCCAATCCCCTTCATGGTCCCCAGAGGAGTTGGGCAGACAGAGGGAGAGGGAGTACCAGCTGGAATTGGAGAGGCTCCAAATAGAGATTGCCCAGCTGGAGGCGCACCTAGCGCAGATAGCAGAAAAGGAGAAGTTAGCTCAAGAGGGTAGGTTACCCCTGGAGCGCAGTTTTAATTGTCTGGATTCCCCAGAGAGGGTGGGGTCCAGTGGTGGCAGCAAAATTGAAGTATATAGTGATGACAGTGTAGTACACCCACCCAGAGATGTAGCACCTGACTTGAAGGGGGGGGTTGATCTACACCAGGGGATTCAAGGATATGAGGTAGCTCCATTAGTGTGCAGTGTCCCTGAGGTGGATTGGGCAACTAGCGCAGGGGCCCATAGTCTTAGTGAAAGGAGGGATACTCTACTGACTCTGGATGAGAGGTGCAGGGAGAGGGGTTCCCCCGTGGTTGAAGTCCTGGTGTATGAGTGTGAGGACCGCCCAGAAGAGTGTGGGTTGAGTGATAGAGACAGTCAGTTAATGTCTCGCCCATTTCAGGAGAGTGGTGTGGGGTACGTGTGTAAGGCACTGGATTGTGAGGTGAAGGTTAGCACCTGTGTGGAGCTGTGTAATCCAATTGTGGGAGAGCATATTGTGAGTTCCTGTTTTCCAGAGCTAAACCAACACCTGTCAGATTGCGAGTTCTCTGATCCTAGGGAACTTGCACAGGAGGCAGACCTCTGGGTGAGTACCAGAGGCCCTGTAGAGGCATTAGGGAATGACCCTAAGAGAAGTGGTTCAGAAGTTTTCACACCCAGAGTGCTGGGAAAGGTTAGGAGTGTTACAGCTGGGTCCCCTTGTTGTTAGGAGGTTGTAGGGCCTCACATCCTGTCTCGTGGGAGCAGGAGTGAGACTGGGATAGGTCCCGAAGTGCCCCAGCCTCAGTCCCCAGGACTGGATGGTTCCATGAGGGAACACCAGGTGGGGAGCCTAGTCTGTCTGGATGGACCGTCCATTGTGGGGGGAACCCCAGTGTTAGGTGAGCTGGGAGTGCCTGTAGTCAGGCCTCCATCAGTTCTTGTGCCTGGCAGTGCCACTCCTAGGGGTAGGGTACGGAAGTCCAGTCTGAGGGATGAAAGGGGGAAGGAGTCCCCAGTGGGAGAGCCAGTGGGTCAGGGGCCAGTCAGAAGGGCTGAGCCCCTAGGAGTGACCATGGTGACACCACTTCAGTCCCGGTTGGCCAGGCAGTTGTTCAGCCACAGGGGTTGGTCCCTGGGTTGGTAAGTCAGATCCAGGAGTTGTCTGCCCTGGAGGGAGGGACAACTGTAAGCAGTGTCCCGACCATTTTTTCTAAGAGCACCACTCCAGGTGGGAGGGTGCAGTATGCTGGAAGGGGGTGCAGAGGGAGGGAGTCCTCGCCTCTGACCCCGGTGCAACCTGAGGGTTTTTCAGGTTGGTAGGTCAGTTGCAGGGTCCAGGCCCTGAACTGGTGGAGGGGTGTGTTTCCTTGAGGGGGCCTGTGTGCTCCCCAGGAAGTCCTGGTTGGCCAGGCAGTTGTTCAACCACAGGGGTTGGTCCCTGGGATGGTAAGTCAGGTCCAGGTGTTGTCTGACCTGGAGGGAGGGACAACTGTAAGCAGTGTCCCGACCATTTTCTTTTCTAAAAGCACCACTCCAGGTGGAAGGGTGCAGTATGCTGGAAGGGGGTGCAGAGGGAGGGAGTCCTCGCCTCTGACCCCAGTACCACCTGAGGGTTTTTCCAGGTTGATGGATCAGTTGCAGGGACAAGGCCCTGAACTAGTGGAAGAGTGTATTTTCCTTGGGGGAATTGGTGTACGCCCCCAGAAGTCCTGGGTTGCCAGGCACAGGCCCAGCCCAAGGGTACAGACCCTAGGTTGGGGGGCCAGGTTCAGGGTGTCCCCCCTGATCTGGAGGAAGGGGCAACTGCTAACAGTGCCCCTCCCGGTTTGTGTTATGGGGGCACCTCTCCAGGTGGGAGGGTGCCAGGCCCCAGTAAAGGGGGCGGGGAGAGGGCAGCCTCACCCCTGACCTCCGCCCAGCCTAAGGGTACAGACCCTAGGCTGGGATACCAGTTGCAGGATAGAACCCCTGAACTGGTGGGTGAGTTGTGCAGGGCCCCTGCCACAGGTGCCCTGACAATTCTGGAAGGGGCTATCGCCCCAGGTGGGAGGGTACCGAGCCCCAAAGAGGAGGACCGGGTGTGGGAGAGCCCACCCCAGTCTCTGGCCCAGCCACTGGGTACAGGCCCAGGGCTGGTGGGTCAGTGTCCGGGTGCTTTGCCTGACCTGACAGGAGGGCGAGTGTACAAAAGGTGCCAGGCACCTGGGGTTACTGCCCCTCACTGTCTGATGCCACAAAAGTTTGAGAGCCCTGAGAGGTATAGGGCTTGGATTTCATCACTAACTACTGTCAGTGACTACTGGGGCTTGTTGTTTATCTGTTGGGACACACCTGGGGGCCAGTTAAGGTTAGATGCTGCACAGGTGGTGTCCACAGGTAAGGGAAGAGTTCCCCATTGGTTATCTTAGTGGGCCCTAGGAGTGTGGACAGAGGGATCCACCAGGGTTCAGATTGGAGTAGAGCTGGCATATGCCCCTGCAGTTGCGAGCCAGTTCCGTGTTCTATCGCCCGAAGCAGGGAAGCCCATCAAAGTAGTGATTGGTCTACCCTGCGTTTTGGCTGGAAGGGAGTTGTGTTGGAAATGGCCCTTTTTGCAGAGTCACCCCTAAACTTTTTGCCTGCCTCCTGTATTTTTGCTGACCTGTTTCTGTTGGTTTTATGACTCTGGGCACTTTACCACTGCTGTTCAGTGCTAAAGTGCATATGCTCTCCCTTTGTAAATATGTCTATGTGAATTGGTATATCCCTGATTGGCTTATTTGGTTTACCTGTTAGTCCCTAGTAGTGTGGCCTGTGTGTGCCCAGGGCTGGTAAACCAAATGCTGCTGGTGGGCATGCAGCGCTGGTTTGCGCCACCCACAGAAGCAGCTTGTAAAGTGTGTCTCAGACCTGCCACTGCAGTGTCTGTGTGCAGTCCAGAACTGCCATCTTGGCTGAGAAGTGCACCCACTTCCCAGCCCCTGAACCTTCCCTTGGCATCCTGTAAGTCACCCCTATGGTAGGGTGCATTGTATGTGTAAGGTAGGACATGCCTTGGTGTATGTAGCATGTCCTGGTAGTGAATTACACCCCATTTCGTTTTTCACTACTGTAAGGCTACCTGTTCCTCATAGGCTAGAATGGGCAGTTTGACTATTACATTCTATAGTCCTAACTGACCCCAGGGACATGGTAGAAAAACGAATTTAGTATGCCTGAGCTCAGAATATTAAAATACATCTTTTAGTGAAGTTTATTTTTATATTCTGTGTTTGAAAATACCACTTTTAGAAAGTAGGTATTTTCTTGCCTAAGCCTTCCAGTGTGCTCTGCTGTTATGTGTATTGGCTGTCTGGTTTTAGAGGGGCAGGGCAGGCTGAGTCAGACCTGGGTTGAATAGAGAGATCTGCATTTAGAGTGTGGGGAGGGGTGGCTCCTTGACCTGAATAGGGCTGTGCCTGGCAAGGTGAATGCTGGCTCCACCTCCCACTGTGTGTCTGCTAGCAGACCCCCTCTTTCTGAAAGGAAGGATGCAGCCTGGTAAACAAAGTGCTCCAGGCCTGAGCAGAACTGGTTCTGGCTAGGTTCAGTGACTGGTAGCTTCTAAGAACAAAGACTTTTGGGGTATAAATATCTGTGCTCAAACCCCTACATTTTCGTATTGCTTTTGGATCTGGAGAGGAAACTCTGTCCGTGCCACTGGAGGAATCTGCAGGAAGTGACTGTCCCTGTGCTTGTGTGTTGTTTCTTGCACTGGCCTGCAGCAGTGACCACTGGACCTTGAAGAAGAGGAAAAGGAACTTTTGAGAGAACTTTTATTTTTGTTACAGCAATTACCCAAGGGCTAGGAAAAGAGCTAGCCTCCTGCTGGAGTCTCAGGCACATCAGACTCCACCACCAACCTCCTGCTTCCTCCCTGCGAGGATTGCTATCTGCTGATGAGGCTCCTGTGAGTTCCAGGGCCTCTAGTTTTGCTTCAGAGAAAAGAGTGCTGGAAATCGTCGCTAACGCACGTTTGCGAGCCGCTGCAGCCGAGAGCGCTGGAAAAATCATCGCGCTGCTGCCGCTGGGTGCTCGCAACACGAAACCATCTCTAACGCCCCTTTGCAAGCCGCTGCAGCCGAGACGCGCTGGAAAAATCATCGCGCTGCTGTCACCGAGCGCTCGCAACCCCTAAAGAAATCATCGCTTCAAAACATCGCATTGCGGACGCCGTGCGTCCGCCATTTTCATCGCATCGCACCGGATTTCGTCGCTCCCTCGCGGAGCGCCATTTCTTCGCATTGCAACACAATCGCACAACGCAACAGGCTCGTCGCATCGACTTCTCCCTCACGGCAAGAAAGTCATCGCATCGGCGGCCTAGCGTGCAGAAGTTGGTCGCATCGTCTCCGCACGCATCAGCAGATCGGCGCATCATCCTCCCTTGCGGCAAGGATTTAACGCATCGCCGGCCTCGCGTGAGGAAAATCATCGCTACCACTTCTTTGCGACATTTTGTTGGTTTTGCTACTGAATTCAGGTACTTTGTGCAAGAAAGGGTCGCAGAGACCACTGCTTTGGATTTGAACCTTACTTTTGCAACCTCTGAACGAGACAGGGTCGCAGAGACCCCTGCTTTGAATTTGAACCTTATTTTTGCAACCTCTGAACGAGACAGGGTCGCAGAGACCCCTGCTTTGAATTTGAACCTTATTGTTGCAACCTCTGAATGAGAAAGGGTCGCAGGGACCCCTGCTTTGAATTTGAACCTTATTCTTGCAACCTCTGACTATTTGTAACAGCCTTTCAACAGCAATCCTATTTTTGACAGTATTGTGGCTTTTACAGTTATTGGTCTTGTGATAAATCTACCAATATATAAAGATACTTATTTTTTATAACAACTTGTGTGGTGTCTCTTTGTAGTGTTCCTCACTGTATTACTGTGTATGGTCATAAATGCTTCACACCCTGCCTCTGAGATAAGCCTACCTGCTCGTGCTACGTTACCACAGGGTTGAGCAGGGGTATTAAAGAGGGTAGCCCTCTCACTCTGACTTAGGAAGAAGGGTCCCTACTTGGACAGTGGCCAGCCATTGCCAACTAGAGACCCCCATTTCTAACAAATCCATTATCATTCTTTAGCTCACTTCGCCACCTCAGTTCAGACCCAGCTATATGCATATCAGTCTTGACTATGTGCCTCATGTGAACAGTCCAGCCCGAACTGTCAAGCCAGGTCTTTCCATGAACCGGAAACAAGCATCCTGGGACCGGTTTCGGGGTAACACCCCTCATCAGCCAGGCTAGCTTGAATCCAGTGGCAAAGTGAGCAATGGACCCACGTCTGGGCATACCCTGCCAACTTAGGGCGAACAAAGCAAACACAAGGAGATGATGGACGGAGTGCTGAAACTTTTCAGACACTCACCCCAGGCACAGATCTAGGTTGAATCCATCATCATTCTTTAGCTCACTTCGCCACCTCAGTTCAGACCCAGCTATATGCACATCAGTCTAGACTCTGTGCCACATCGGAACAGTCCAGCCTGAACTGCCAAGCCAGGTCTTCGCTGAACTAGAAACAAGCATCCTGGGACCGGTTTCGGGGTAACACCCCTCATCAGCCAGGCTAGCTTGTATCCAGTGGCAAAGTGAGCAAGGTACCCACATCTGGGCATACCCTGCCAACTTAGGGCGAACAAAGCAAACTCAAGGAGATGATGGACGGAGTGCTGAAACTTTTCAGACACTCACCCCAGTCACAAATCTGGGTTGAATCCATCATCAATCTTTAGCTCACTTTGCCACCTCAGTTCAGACCCAGCTATATGCAAATCAGTCTTGACCCTGTGCCTCATGCGAACAGTCCAGCCCGAACTGCCAAGCCAGGTCTTTCCCTGAACCGGAAACAAGCATCCTAGGACAGGTTTCGGGGTAGCACCCCTCATCAGCCAGGCTAGCTTGAATCCAGTGGCAAAGTGAGCAAGGGACCCACATCTGGGCATACCCTGCCAACTTAGGGCGATCAAAGCAAACACAAGGATATGATGGACAGAGTGCTGACACTTTTCAGACACTCACCCCCAGTCACAGATCTGCGTTGAATCCATCATAATTTTTTAGCTTACTTGGCCACCTCAGTTAAGACACAGCTATATGCAAATCAGTCTTGACCCTGTGCCTCATAGGAACAGTCCAGCCCGAACTGCCAAGCCAGGTCTTTCCCTGAACCGGAAACAAGCATCCTGGGACCGGTTTCGGGGTAACACAGTGTCACGGGGCGGGTATGTGTCGGGATGGCCCGGATCGGCTGCAAGACTGGTGGGAGGCGCTGGACGTCACTGCACCTTTTATTTTATCGCCACAGGAGGACTGGGTTGGGTCATCCACGTCCGACACCGCTGAACGGAGATACGGTCCCTTTAACTGGGATCCGACATGGGACGCTCCCGCCCCGTTTGATGACGACATCGCCCTCCGTCCAACAAGAGAGGGCTGGAACAGGAAGACGGTGTGTGCCGACACCGGAGGTGAGAAAGAAGGAAGCGGAGTTGCGGAGAGACGAGACGGAGACAGCGAGCGACGGATCCCGAAAGAAAAGGCAGACCCAGGAGGAGCGGAGGAAGACCCGGAGGGAATCCCAGAGCCAGGAGGCCAACGGACTTACGCTTCGCCCAGCCACGCTCCAGGAGGAGCGTGGCTAAAACAGGTACGGGATCGTTTCACGGGCTGGGTGGGAAAGCGCGGGACGCCAGAGGCTTAGAGGCGCGAGCGCAGTATCGCGCATTGAAGATAGCCGATCCCCATCCACCGCACCTACACTCCCCCAATTGAGCGTGTGTCACAGTATTTTGCTGGTTGTGGGCTGGTGTTACCTCACTCCCTCTCCCTGACAACGCACCGCACCCAGTTCACCCTGACCCCTTGTTGTCCTCTTCCTTCCTTTGGGGCATCCGGAGATTCCGACGGTGGCCACCCGGGACAGAACACGAGGAGGTGAAGGAGGCGATAGACGCCCGGGCCAAGACAGGAAGAAGACGACAGCACACACCCCGGGAACTAAGGACAAGTCGCACGCTAGAACTCCCTGTACACTGGACACTCTTAGGAGACCTACCTTTACAAAAATAAAACCTGCACTATCACGACCAGGCCTCCCGCAACTTATTCCCGATAGTTCACACACCCCTCATCAGCCAGGCTAGCTTTAATCCAGTGGCAAAGTGAGCAAGGGACACATGTCTGGGCATACCCTGCCAACTTAGGGCAAACAGAGCAAACACAAGGATATGACAGACGGAGTGCTGACACTTTCCAGACACTCACCCCCAGTCACAGATCTGGGTTGAATCCATCATCATTCTTTGGCTCACTTGGCCACCTCAGTTAAGACCCAGCTATATGCAAATCAGTCTTGACCCTGTGCCTCATAGGAACAGTCCAGCCCGAACTGCCAAGCCAGATCTTTCCCTGAACCGGAACAAGCATCCTGGGACCGGTTTCGGGGTAACACCTCTCATCAGCCAGGCTAGCTTGAGTCCAGTGGCAAAGTGAGCAAGGGACCCACGTCTGGGCATACCCTGCCAACTTAGGGCAAACAAAGCAAACACAAGGAGATGATGGACGGAGTGCTGAAACTTTTCAGAAACTCACCCCCAGTCACAGATCTGGGTTGAATCCATCATCATTCTTTAGCTCACTTCGCCACCTCAGTTAAGACCCAGCTATATGCAAATCAGTCTTGACCCTGTGCCTCTTGGATACAGTCCAGTCTGAACTGCCAAGCCAGGTCTTCCCTGAACCGGAAACAAGCATCCGGGGACAGGTTTCGGGGTAACACCCCTCATCAGCCAGGCTAGATTGAATCCAGTGACAAAGTGAGCAAGGGACCCACATCTGGGCATACCCTGCCAACTTAGGGCGAACAAAGCAAACACAAAGAGATGATGGATGGAGTGCTGAAACTTTTCAGATGATCACCCCCAGTCACAGATCTGGGTTGAATCCTGTTGGAAATGGCCCTTTATGCAGGGTCACCCCTAAACTTTTTGCCTGCCTCCTGTATTTTTGCTGACCTGTTTCTGTTGGTTTTATGACTCTGGGCACTTTACCACTGCTGTTCAGTGCTAAAGTGCATATGCTCTCCCTTTGTAAATATGTCTATGTGAATTGGTATATCCCTGATTGACTTATTTGGTTTACCTGTTAGTCCCTAGTAGTGTGGCCTGTGTGTGCCCAGGGCTGGTAAACCAAATGCTGCTGGTGGGCATGCAGCGCTGGTTTGCGCCACCCACAGAAGCAGCTTGTAAAGTGTGTCTCAGACCTGCCACTGCAGTGTCTGTGTGCAGTCCAGAACTGCCATCTTGGCTGAGAAGTGCACCCACTTCCCAGCCCCTGAACCTTCCCTTGGCATCCTGTAAGTCACCCCTATGGTAGGGTGCATTGTATGTGTAAGGTAGGACATGCCTTGGTGTATGTAGCATGTCCTGGTAGTGAATTACACCCCATTTCGTTTTTCACTACTGTAAGGCTACCTGTTCCTCATAGGCTAGAATGGGCAGTTTGACTATTACATTCTATAGTCCTAACTGACCCCAGGGACATGGTAGAACAACGAATTTAGTATGCCTGAGCTCAGAATATTAAAATACATCTTTTAGTGAAGTTTATTTTTATATTCTGTGTTTGAAAATACCACTTTTAGAAAGTAGGTATTTTCTTGCCTAAGCCTTCCAGTGTGCTCTGCTGTTATGTGTATTGGCTGTCTGGTTTTAGAGGGGCAGGCTGAGTCAGACCTGGGTTGAATAGAGAGATCTGCATTTAGAGTGTGGGGAGGGGTGGCTCCTTGACCTGAATAGGGCTGTGCCTGGCAAGGTGAATGCTGGCTCCACCTCCCACTGTGTGTCTGCTAGCAGACCCCTCTTTCTGAAAGGAAGGATGCAGCCTGGTAAACAAAGTGCTCCAGGCCTGAGCAGAACTGGTTCTGGCTAGGTTCAGTGACTGGTAGCTTCTAAGAACAAAGACTTTTGGGGTATAAATATCTGTGCTCAAACCCCTACATTTTCGTATTGCTTTTGGATCTGGAGAGGAAACTCTGTCCGTGCCACTGGAGGAATCTGCAGGAAGTGACTGTCCCTGTGCTTGTGTGTTGTTTCTTGCACTGGCCTGCAGCAGTGACCACTGGACCTTGAAGAAGAGGAAAAGGAACTTTTGAGAGAACTTTTATTTTTGTTACAGCAATTACCCAAGGGCTAGGAAAAGAGCTAGCCTCCTGCTGGAGTCTCAGGCACATCAGACTCCACCACCAACCTCCTGCTTCCTCCCTGCGAGGATTGCTATCTGCTGATGAGGCTCCTGTGAGTTCCAGGGCCTCTAGTTTTGCTTCAGAGAAAAGAGTGCTGGAAATCGTCGCTAACGCACATTTGCGAGCTGCTGCAGCCAAGAGCGCTGGAAAAATCATCGCGCTGCTGCCGCTGGGTGCTCGCAACACGAAACCATCGCTAACGCCCCTTTGCGAGCCGCTGCAGCCGAGACGCGCTGGAAAAATCATCGCGCGGCTGTCGCCGAGCGCTCGCAACCCCTAAAGAAATCATCGCTTCAAGACATTGCATTGCGGACGCCGTGCGTCCGCCATTTTCATCGCATCGCACCGGATTTCGTCGCTCCCTCGCGGAGCGCCATTTCTTCGCATCGCAACACAATCGCACAACGCAACAGGCTCGTCGCATCGACTTCTCCCTCGCGGCAAGAAAGTCATCGCATCGGCGGCCTAGCGTGCAGAAGTTGGTCGCATCGTCTCCGCACGCATCAGCAGATCGGCGCATCATCCTCCCTTGCGGCAAGGATTTAACGCATCGCCGGCCTCGCGTGAGGAAAATCATCGCTACCACTTCTTTGCGACATTTTGTTGGTTTTGCTACTGAATTCAGGTACTTTGTGCAAGAAAGGGTCGCAGAGACCACTGCTTTGGATTTGAACCTTATTTTTGCAACCTCTGAACGAGACAGGGTCGCAGAGACCCCTGCTTTGAATTAGAACCTTATTTTTGCAACCTCTGAACGAGACAGGGTCGCAGAGACCCCTGCTTTGAATTTGAACCTTATTGTTGCAACCTCTGAATGAGAAAGGGTCGCAGGGACCCCTGCTTTGAATTTGAACCTTATTCTTGCAACCTCTGACTATTTGTAACAGCCCTTCAACAGCAATCCTATTTTTGACAGTATTGTGGCTTTTACAGTTATTGGTCTTGTGATAAATCTACCAATATATAAAGATACTTATTTTTTATAACTACTTGTGTGGTGTCCATTTGTAGTGTTCCTCACTGTATTACTGTGTATGGTCATAAATGCTTCACACCCTGCCTCTGAGATAAGCCTACCTGCTCGTGCTACGTTACCACAGGGTTGAGCAGGGGTATTAAAGAGGGTAGCCCTCTCACTCTGACTTAGGAAGAAGGGTCCCTACTTGGACAGTGGCCAGCCATTGCCAACTAGAGACCCCCATTTCTAACATTGGTGGTCAGCGGTGAGGATCTGGACTTGCATTTATGATCGCATACAGTAATTATAGTGTACACTACTAGTGAGTGCAGACCATAACGTACCACATATATTTTGAAGTTTTTTTTTGAGTCTATCTTTTATTGATATTGCCCGTGATTGTTACAATGGGCAAGCCTATGTTTTATTGATATTGCCAGGTGATAGTACCCGCATACATTTTTGAGAATTGTTGGATCCTATATTGTAATTGATATTGCCGGTGATTTTTTACCCGCATACATTTTCTTGAGAAGTTTTCTTCTATCTTTTATTGATATTGCCCGTGATTGTTACAATGGGCAAGCCTATGTTTTATTGATATTGCCAGGTGATAGTACCCGCATACATTTTTGAGAATTGTTGGATCCTATATTGTAATTGATATTGCCGGTGATTTTTTACCCGCATACATTTTCTTGAGAAGTTTTCTTCTATCTTTTATTGATATTGCCCGTGATTGTTAAAATGGGCAAGCCTATTTTTTATTGATATTGCCGGTGATAGTACCCGCATACATTTTTGAGAGTTCTTGGATCCTATATTGTGATTGATATTTCCAGTGATTTTTTTTACCCGCATACATTTTCTTGAGAAGTTTTCTTCTATCTTTTATTGATATTGCCCGTGATTGGTACAACGGGCAAGCCTATTTTTTTTATTATTGATATTGCCAGTTATTGCTACAATGGGTCTTGCTGAAATGAGACCTACCTTTTATATAGATGATCTGTTGACCTACAGTCTAGAGGAGCTAAGGGGTTCTGTGAGGAGAGGGGCTTAGCAGTGAGTAGGAAGGAGACTCCGCTGTCCCTGCAGACATCCCTGAGACTTTGGCAACAAGACAGATGGAGATTCTTGGAGTCCCAGTACACCTACCAAGAGGGTAGTTGGTCTGAGGGTGGCTCTGGAGAGTCTGAAGAGGAGGAAGAAAGTGTTATGGAATATCTCATAGGTGGGTAGTTCCTTGATGAGTCTAGTGCCTATGGTAGTGCCAGATTCCCCTCAGGGTCCCCAGAGGAGTTGGTGGACAGGCGGGAAGGTCCCATAGGTAGGGAGTCCCTTGCTGGATCTAGTGCACAGGGTAGCACCCAATCCCCTTCATGGTCCCCAGAGGAGTTGGGCAGACAGAGGGAGAGGGAGTACCAGCTGGAATTGGAGAGGCTCCAAATAGAGATTGCCCAGCTGGAGGCGCACCTAGCGCAGATAGCAGAAAAGGAGAAGTTAGCTCAAGAGGGTAGGTTACCCCTGGAGCGCAGTTTTAATTGTCTGGATTCCCCAGAGAGGGTGGGGTCCAGTGTTGGCAGCAAAATTGAAGTATATAGTGATGACAATGTAGTGCACCCACCCAGAGATGTAGCACCTGACTTGAAGGGGGGGTTGATCTACACCAGGGGATTCAAGGATATGAGGTAGCTCCATTAGTGTGCAGTGTCCCTGAGGTGGATTGGGCAACTAGCGCAGGGGCCCATAGTCTTAGTGAAAGGAGGGATACTCTACTGACTCTGGATGAGAGGTGCAGGGAGAGGGGTTCCCCCGTGGTTGAAGTCCTGGTGTATGAGTGTGAGGACCGCCCAGAAGAGTGTGGGTTGAGTGATAGAGACAGTCAGTTAATGTCTCGCCCATTTCAGGAGAGTGGTGTGGGGTACGTGTGTAAGGCACTGGATTGTGAGGTGAAGGTTAGCACCTGTGTGGAGCTGTGTAATCCAATTGTGGGAGAGCATATTGTGAGTTTCTGTTTTCCAGAGCTAAACCAACACCTGTCAGATTGCGAGTTCTCTGATCCTAGGGAACTTGCACAGGAGGCAGACCTCTGGGTGAGTACCAGAGGCCCTGTAGAGGCATTAGGGAATGACCCTAAGAGAAGTGGTTCAGAAGTTTTCACACCCAGAGTGCTGGGAAAGGTTAGGAGTGTTACAGCTGGGTCCCCTTGTTGTGAGGAGGTTGTAGGGCCTCACATCCTGTCTCGTGGGAGCAGGAGTGAGACTGGGATAGGTCCCGAAGTGCCCCAGCCTCAGTCCCCAGGACTGGATGGTTCCATGAGGGAACACCAGGTGGGGAGCCTAGTCTGTCTGGATGGACCGTCCATTGTGGGGGGTACCCCAGTGTTAGGTGAGCTGGGAGTGCCTGTAGTCAGGCCTCCATCAGTTCTTGTGCCTGGCAGTGCCACTCCTAGGGGTAGGGTACGGAAGTCCAGTCTGAGGGATGAAAGGGGGAAGGAGTCCCCAGTGGGAGAGCCAGTGGGTCAGGGGCCAGTCAGAAGGGCTGAGCCCCTAGGAGTGACCATGGTGACACCACTTCAGTCCCGGTTGGCCAGGCAGTTGTTCAGCCACAGGGGTTGGTCCCTGGGTTGGTAAGTCAGATCCAGGAGTTGTCTGCCCTGGAGGGAGGGACAACTGTAAGCAGTGTCCCGACCATTTTTTCTAAGAGCACCACTCCAGGTGGGAGGGTGCAGTATGCTGGAAGGGGGTGCAGAGGGAGGGAGTCCTCGCCTCTGACCCCGGTGCAACCTGAGGGTTTTTCAGGTTGGTAGGTCAGTTGCAGGGTCCAGGCCCTGAACTGGTGGAGGGGTGTGTTTCCCTTGAGGGGGGCCTGTGTGCTCCCCAGGAAGTCCTGGTTGGCCAGGCAGTTGTTCAACCACAGGGGTTGGTCCCTGGGATGGTAAGTCAGGTCCAGGTGTTGTCTGACCTGGAGGGAGGGACAACTGTAAGCAGTGTCCCGACCATTTTCTTTTCTAAAAGCACCACTCCAGGTGGAAGGGTGCAGTATGCTGGAAGGGGGTGCAGAGGGAGGGAGTCCTCGCCTCTGACCCCAGTACCACCTGAGGGTTTTTCCAGGTTGATGGATCAGTTGCAGGGACAAGGCCCTGAACTAGTGGAAGAGTGTATTTTTCTTGGGGGGAATTGGTGTACGCCCCCAGAAGTCCTGGGTTGCCAGGCACAGGCCCAGCCCAAGGGTACAGACCCTAGGTTGGGGGGCCAGGTTCAGGGTGTCCCCCTGATCTGGAGGAAGGGGCAACTGCTAACAGTGCCCCTCCCGGTTTGTGTTATGGGGGCACCTCTCCAGGTGGGAGGGTGCCAGGCCCCAGTAAAGGGGGCGGGGAGAGGGCAGCCTCACCCCTGACCTCCGCCCAGCCTAAGGGTACAGACCCTAGGCTGGGATACCAGTTGCAGGATAGAACCCCTGAACTGGTGGGTGAGTTGTGCAGGGCCCCTGCCACAGGTGCCCTGACAATTCTGGAAGGGGGTATCGCCCCAGGTGGGAGGGTACCGAGCCCCAAAGAGGAGGACCGGGTGTGGGAGAGCCCACCCCAGTCTCTGGCCCAGCCACTGGGTACAGGCCCAGGGCTGGTGGGTCAGTGTCCGGGTGCTTTGCCTGACCTGACAGGAGGGCGAGTGTACAAAAGGTGCCAGGCACCTGGGGTTACTGCCCCTCACTGTCTGATGCCACAAAAGTTTGAGAGCCCTGAGAGGTATAGGGCTTGGATTTCATCACTAACTACTGTCAGTGACTACTGGGGCTTGTTGTTTATCTGTTGGGACACACCTGGGGGCCAGTTAAGGTTAGATGCTGCACAGGTGGTGTCCACGGGTAAGGGGAAGAGTTCCCCATTGGTTATCTTAGTGGGCCCTAGGAGTGTGGACAGAGGGATCCACCAGGGTTCAGATTGGAGTAGAGCTGGCATATGCCCCTGCAGTTGCGAGCCAGTTCCGTGTTCTATCGCCCGAAGCAGGGAAGCCCATCAAAGTAGTGATTGGTCTACCCTGCGTTTTGGCTGGAAGGGAGTTGTGTTGGAAATGGCCCTTTTTGCAGAGTCACCCCTAAACTTTTTGCCTGCCTCCTGTATTTTTGCTGACCTGTTTCTGTTAGTTTTATGACTCTGGGCACTTTACCACTGCTGTTCAGTGCTAAAGTGCATATGCTCTCACTTGGTAAATATGTCTATGTGAATTGGTATATCCCTGATTGACTTATTTGGTTTACCTGTTAGTCCCTAGTAGTGTGGCCTGTGTGTGCCCAGGGCTGGTAAACCAAATGCTGCTGGTGGGCATGCAGCGCTGGTTTGCGCCACCCACAGAAGCAGCTTGTAAAGTGTGTCTCAGACCTGCCACTGCAGTGTCTGTGTGCAGTCCAGAACTGCCATCTTGGCTGAGAAGTGCACCCACTTCCCAGCCCCTGAACCTTCCCTTGGCATCCTGTAAGTCACCCCTATGGTAGGGTGCATTGTATGTGTAAGGTAGGACATGCCTTGGTGTATGTAGCATGTCCTGGTAGTGAATTACACCCCATTTCGTTTTTCACTACTGTAAGGCTACCTGTTCCTCATAGGCTAGAATGGGCAGTTTGACTATTACATTCTATAGTCCTAACTGACCCCAGGGACATGGTAGAAAAACGAATTTAGTATGCCTGAGCTCAGAATATTAAAATACATCTTTTAGTGAAGTTTATTTTTATATTCTGTGTTTGAAAATACCACTTTTAGAAAGTAGGTATTTTCTTGCCTAAGCCTTCCAGTGTGCTCTGCTGTTATGTGTATTGGCTGTCTGGTTTTAGAGGGGCAGGGCAGGCTGAGTCAGACCTGGGTTGAATAGAGAGATCTGCATTTAGAGTGTGGGGAGGGGTGGCTCCTTGACCTGAATAGGGCTGTGCCTGGCAAGGTGAATGCTGGCTCCACCTCCCACTGTGTGTCTGCTAGCAGACCCCTCTTTCTGAAAGGAAGGATGCAGCCTGGTAAACAAAGTGCTCCAGGCCTGAGCAGAACTGGTTCTGGCTAGGTTCAGTGACTGGTAGCTTCTAAGAACAAAGACTTTTGGGGTATAAATATCTGTGCTCAAACCCCTACATTTTCGTATTGCTTTTGGATCTGGAGAGGAAACTCTGTCCGTGCCACTGGAGGAATCTGCAGGAAGTGACTGTCCCTGTGCTTGTGTGTTGTTTCTTGCACTGGCCTGCAGCAGTGACCACTGGACCTTGAAGAAGAGGAAAAGGAACTTTTGAGAGAACTTTTATTTTTGTTACAGCAATTACCCAAGGGCTAGGAAAAGAGCTAGCCTCCTGCTGGAGTCTCAGGCACATCAGACTCCACCACCAACCTCCTGCTTCCTCCCTGCGAGGATTGCTATCTGCTGATGAGGCTCCTGTGAGTTCCAGGGCCTCTAGTTTTGCTTCAGAGAAAAGAGTGCTGGAAATCGTCGCTAACGCACTTTTGCGAGCCGCTGCAGCCGAGAGCGCTGGTAAAATCATCGCGCTGCTGCCGCTGGGTGCTCGCAACACGAAACCATCGCTAACGCCCCTTTGCAAGCCGCTGCAGCCGAGACGCGCTGGAAAAATCATCGCGCTGCTGTCGCCGAGCGCTCGCAACCCCTAAAGAAATCATCGCTTCAAGACATCGCATTGCGGACGCCGTGCGTCCGCCATTTTCACCGCATCGCACCGGATTTCGTCGCTCCCTCGCGGAGCGCCATTTCTTCGCATCGCAACACAATCGCACAACGCAACAGGCTCGTCGCATCGACTTCTCCCTCGCGGCAAGAAAGTCATCACATCGGCGGCCTAGCGTGCAGAAGTTGGTCGCATCGTCTCCGCACGCATCAGCAGACCGGCGCATCATCCTCCCTTGCGGCAAGGATTTAACGCATCGCCGGCCTCGCGTGAGGAAAATCATCGCTACCACTTCTATGCGACATTTTGTTGGTTTTGCTACTGAATTCAGGTACTTTGTGCAAGAAAGGGTCGCAGAGACCACTGCTTTGGATTTGAACCTTATTTTTGCAACCTCTGAACGAGACAGGGTCGCAGAGACCCCTGCTTTGAATTTGAACCTTATTTTTGCAACCTCTGAACGAGACAGGGTCGCAGAGACCCCTGCTTTTAATTTGAACCTTATTGTTGCAACCTCTGAATGAGAAAGGGTCGCAGGGACCCCTGCTTTGAATTTGAACCTTATTCTTGCAACCTCTGACTATTTGTAACAGCCCTTCAACAGCAATCCTATTTTTGACAGTATTGTGGCTTTTACAGTTATTGGTCTTGTGATAAATCTACCAATATATAAAGATACTTATTTTTTATAACAACTTGTGTGGTGTCCCTTTGTAGTGTTCCTCACTGTATTACTGTGTATGGTCATAAATGCTTCACACCCTGCCTCTGAGATAAGCCTACCTGCTCGTGCTACGTTACCACAGGGTTGAGCAGGGGTATTAAAGAGGGTAGCCCTCTCACTCTGACTTAGGAAGAAGGGTCCCTACTTGGACAGTGGCCAGCCATTGCCAACTAGAGACCCCCATTTCTAACAAATCCATTATCATTCTTTAGCTTACTTCGCCACCTCAGTTCAGACCCAGCTATATGCAAATCAGTCTTGACCCTGTGCCTCATAGGAACAGTCCAGCCCGAACTTCCAAGCCAGGTCTTTCCCTGAACCGGAAACAAGCATCCTGGGACCGGTTTCGGGTTAACACCCCTCATCAGCCAGGCTAGCTTGAATCCAGTGGCAAAGTGAGCAAGGGACCCATGTCTGGGCATAGCCTGCCAATTTAGGGCGAACAAAGCAAACACAAGGATATGATGGACGGAGTGCTGACACTTTTCAGACACTCACCCCCAGTCACAGATCTGGGTTGAATCCATCATCATTCTTTAGCTCACTTGGCCACCTCAGTTAAGACCCAGCTATATGCAAATCAGTCTTGACCCTGTGCCTCATAGGAACAGTCCAGCCCGAACTTCCAAGCCAGGTCTTTCCCTGAACCAGAAACAAGCATCCTGGGACCGGTTTCGGGGTAACACCCCTCATCAGCCAGGCTAGCTAGAATCCAGTGGCAAAGTGAGCAAGGGTCCCACGTCTGGGCATAACCTGCCAACTTAGGGCGAACAAAGCAAATACAAGGAGATGATGGATGGAGTGCTGAAACTTTTCAGACACTCACCCCCAGTCACAGATCTGGGTTGAATCCATCATCATTCTTTAGCTCACTTTGACACCTCTGTTAAGACCCATCTATATGCAAATCATTCTTGACCCTGTGCCTCTTGGATACAGTCGAGCCCGAACTGCCAAGCCAGGTCTTCCCTGAACCGGAAACAAGCATCCTGGGACTGGTTTCGGGGTAACACCCCTCATCAGCCAGGCTTGCTTGAATCCAGTGGCAAAGTGAGCAAGGGACCCATGTCTGGGCATACCCTGCCAACTTAATGCGAACAAATCAAACACAAGGAGATAATGGACGGAGTACTGATAGTTTTTAGACACTCACCCCCAGTCACAGATCTGGGTTGAATCCATCATCATTCTTTAGCTCACTTCGCCACCTCAGTTAAGACCCAGCTATATGCAAATCAGTCTTGACCCTGTGCTTCATGGATACAGTCCAGCCCGAACTGCCAAGTCAGGTCTTCCCTGAACCGGAAACAAGCATCCTGCGACAGGTTTTGGGGTAACACCCCTCATCAGCCAGGCTAGCTTGAATCCAGTGGCAAAGTGAGTGAGGGACCCACATCTGGGCATACCCTGCCAACTTAGGGTGAACAAAGTAAACACAAGGAGAGGATGGACGGAGTGCTGAAACTTTTCAGACACTCACCCCCAGTCTCATATCTGGGTTGAATCCATCATCATTCTTTAGCTCACTTCGCCACCTCAGTTAAGGTCTAGCTATATGCAAATCAGTCTTGACCCTGTGCCTCATGGATATAGTCCAGCCCGAACTGCCAAGCCAGGTCTTCCCTGAACCGGAAACAAGCATCCTGGGACCGGTTTCGGGGTAACACCCCTCATCAGCCAGGCTAGCTTGAATCCAGTGGCAAAGTGAGCAAGGGACCCACGTCTGGGCATACCCTGCCAACTTAGGGCAAACAAAGCAAACACAAGAAGATGATGGACGGAGTGCTGAAACTTTTCAGACACTCACCTCAGTCACAGATCTGGGTTGAATCCATCATCATTCTTTAGCTCACTTCGCCACCTCAGTTCAGACCCAGCTATATGCAAATCAGTCTTGACCCTGTGCCTCATGGGAACAGTCCAGCCCGAACTGCCAAGCCAGGTCTTCCCTGAACTGGAGACAAGAATCCTGAGACCGGTTTCGGGGTAACACCCCTCATCAGGCAAGGGTATCTTGAATCCAGTGGCAAAGTGAGCAAGGGACCCACATCTGGGAATACCCTTGCACTGTACTAACCTATATTTATGACCTGTCAATAGCAGTGCAATGGCAGCTGAACCATCTTTCTTTTGCATGACATATTGGGTGAGTGTTTTGTATTACCCAATTAAGTGCCAGATACTCATAGCAAAATATTTGTGATTTGGACCCATAGTCTGCAGGTTGGCCCCTACACTACATTCTACTATGAGACTGAATGTGTGCACAAAAGTCTCCATCAGTCTTTTATCAGCCAGTCCTTGCATTTTCCTGTGTAGCTGTTTCACAACAATAGCTTAAAAGTAAATCCACTAAGACCCTTCTAATTTGGACAAATAGTTACAAGAAACTCCTGAAAACCGTCTCCTTTAACCAGGAAAAAACAGAAGACACAAGTTCTGAGCAACAGGGCTTGCTGCCCTAACATGCGGTCTGAATGTGGAGCTGTGCAGCTTCAGGCACCATCATCTTCATCATTGTCTACTTCAGCCACTCTGAATTCGAGAACTGAGGCATGACTCAGCATTTTTGGATGCGCTGGCAATTCAAGTGCATTTTGTTCCTCAAATGGGCTGATGAGACTTCTTGGTACTTGTGAGTAATTTAGACGTGTAACTTTACTCTTATGCCATGATTCGCTCCCTGCACTCTCGTGTCTAGGGGGCTTAAATGTGGCACTTTCCAGTGTTCTAATAAGCTTTCAGACCTTCCACTGTGTGCATATACTGACTTCCAGCCCGTTGGGCTTTATTCGGAAATCCCTGTTCATTCCCGAGCCATGCTTTGTTTTGTGCTATTGCTAAAAACTGCTTTACCTAGCATTCTCTGCTCACTGCTTTGTTTCCACCTCTGCAGACCAAGGATGGGTGTATGAATTCAGCACACCTGTGGCTGGCAGGTGCTAGACTGCTCACCCCTCACGCATGTGATCGTAGTGAGCTCTTTTAAGCCCCATTTTCCTTCATTTCAGCATTAGTCATTGGATCAGTGTTCCTGTTAGACCGGCCGTTTGTTTACTGAGTTCCTGAGCATTTGCTAGTCCTTATTTTGTTAAATTTGTTATTGATTCCTGATTCCTGAGCTCTGAATAATCTATGTTCTTGAACAAGCACTTCCTAGAGTGCTCCCCTGAATATTGAGCCAGTACTATTTTATTGCACCCTTGAACTCTCTATCGGTCTGTATTTCCTTTTTCCCCATGCCTGCTTTCTTTCCCTTTTCCTTTGTTCCACTTTCTAGTTTGCTACCTTCTTATTCTTGCTGTCTTAGGTTCTAGTTTACTTGTGTGGTTGTTACTTGCTTTCTGCCATGTGTGCCCTTTGTTTTCCTTTCTTTCCTGTTAAGCACTCCTCCTTGCTAGCTCCTTGTCTATCGTGACTGTCTACTATTAGTTGCACACCCTTGCTGTTACTGTCTTTAAAATTCCTATTTGATCACCAGGAACCATGGGCACAGCTAACAACCTAGGTGGTGTCTCTTGTCCACTGTGAGTATTGTCTTTTAGTTACTTTTATAACATCACCATAGGTATCAGCTAAACATACACTGCATTTGCATATATATCCTATATGTGGGTATTTGCAGTCAACATCTGTTACAGCAATTGTGGGTGAGGAATTTACTGAGCTTCTGTCTTACTGTGCGGAGCTCCTGAGTGCTTTACCCCACATTCCCTTTATTCTTAATGTTGTTAGATACATGTCTTGGACGTCCGTCCTGGGTGTTTATTAGTCTGAATGCCAAATTGTTTCTTGAGTGCCTGTTCTTTCTGAGCTTTGACCATTTTGTTTCCTTGAGCGTAGCTTCCCCTTTGGCTCCCTTGTCTCCTCTGACTCCCTGTGTGATCTTATGCATCTCTATAAGCAATATTCTGCTCCCTTTTCCACCCTGCCACCAGTTATTGCCAGAGTTTCTGATAGAATGACCAACCCACATTTCCAGTATCACCTGTAAGGTTTCCTTTCATTCAGTTAGCTACTATTTTTCTCTGTTTGAGTTGTGTGTAAATTGTTTGAATGTGTGTTATTATGAAAGATCTAAGAAAGAATGGTACCAGTGCTGTGTTTACATTTTTGCACGGTAGCTCCTGGGCGCCCAACAATGAAAGGCAAATAGTGTCCACTTTGGGATCTGAGGATGTTAATCCTAGTCCTGAAACAAAAAATCTCCTTATGAGAAATGTACATTTATGGTCTGAATATTTTACTCATCGGTTCTCAAATATCTCTTTGGCAGATCCTGACTTAGGACCTGATTCTGAGTTTGGCGGACCGAAAGACCGTCAAACCCACTGTGGCGGTGCAGCAACTGTCGCACCGGCGGTCCGACCGCCATATTACAATTTGGGCAGTCGGACCGCCATAGTACCACTGCTACTGCTGGGGAACCACCACCCTCAGCAGTCTTGCAGTGGTTAGAGGCACGAATATGCTAATGGGGTTGCTGTGGCACCGTCTAGCATTTTTGGAGTTTTCTCACCTCCCTTCTTTTCATGGCAGTGAGCCCGCCATGAAAAGTGTGGCAGTGAGGAAACTAAGGGGGCCATGTTGTCTCTGGGCTAGGGGATAAGTGCAGGGGGGGCACTGTGCATGCACCTACAGTTCCTGCACAGCATGTACTTCACAGTCCATGCTGCACAGGAACAGGCTGCGGCACTCGCAAGGCGGTGCCTTTCTATGGCTCTCCTATGAGCATTAGAAAGGTACCACCGTGGGACCACCGCCACAGGACCGTCCGACCTGTATTCCAGTCGGAATATGGCGGGCAGTCAGACTACGGGTTTGGGAGTATGGCAGCGTGGCACTGGCATGTCGGCCTGCTGCCACACCAACAAACTCGTAATCAGGCCCTTAGTCTGCTGTTTTGATCCACATTTGATGACTGTGTCAGCATTGCAAAAGGAGAATGAAACCTTACTCTGTTTGCTGAACAAGAGTTCTGATTCTCACATGCATGCATGGTTATAAAATAGCATGTTGAACAACACAACAGACAAAGAAAGAGCGATGCATTAACCACTTTTTTCCATTGAAATGATGTAGCACAGTCTTGTAACCTAATAAAGATCACAGTCCCTAAAGCTAAAGAGACAATGTTTAATACTACATTCACACTAAATAATGATCAGTGCAGCAAAAGAGAGAAAAGATATACCAGAAAACTGGCAGCCAGTAGCCAGTTTGAACAAAATCCAAGGTTTAGTGCTGTTGCTTTTTGTGAAGTTGCCAAGCATACCACTGTTCTTATAGAGAAAAATCTACAGTCTTCACAGAATATAATTAAATCCAAGATTCTAGAATTTCAAAAAGAGAATAACACTTTTGAGAGCCTGTTAAAGTACTATAACCCAGATTTCAAATGGGGATCTAAAACCCCTGCACAAGACTACTTTTCTGCAACTAATCTAGTCTTATTTCAAATGGAGATTGAAACCTTGTGCTTGTTTTTGGGGTCACCTCAAAGCTGGTCACCTGTTGGTGTGGATAACACTATAAATCAGCACCCAGATCCCGCTGCGAACAGTCATGGTACATTGTCTCAAACTGCAGTTAATGAAAGTATTTGTAGGAATTCTGCATTTTTAATTCCTCTAATGTTTTGTCTTCTAGTGCCTAAATAGATTTAGGTGCTACATCTAAGATGTGTCCCTACACTTTTCAGGGATCCCCAAATGCCAGACACAACCCAAGACATCTCTTTTCTGGTGGTGAGGTCAGTTCTACCCCAGAGGTAACACATACACAGGACATTGAACTACAAACAAAACCTGAACCAGTGCCCCACATAATCAATGATGTGATAATATCTTGCGGCTCAGACCACGCTCTTGATCTAACTGCTGTGACTGAATGAATCCTCCTCACTGAGAAGGAACACATTCCTAACTCCTTGTTTGCTGTCTCTCCTTCAAGAATACCACATATTAAAAAGACAGAAAAAATAAGTACTCTATGCTCTGATGAACCTGTACCACATTGTATTGTAGAGGAAAGTGAAAAGATCTCCCAAGACCAAGTAATCTCTGCCCTATTATCTTTAAGAGTTTTAAACTGCCAAATAATAAGGGATGCCAGGCTATTAGAGATTCTGAGATTAGCACTAGTCTTGACCATCCTGAAAAAGGTGTTTCAGTGGTTTTCAGTGTGCCATGGACCTGTGAATATTACTCTTCTGAAGACAGGTAATCTACCGTCCAAGAGCTACTATCATTCCCTGAGTTAAACGTCTGTCAACTTTGTGCCTTTACGCTTTCAGCTTCTCCTCTTGCAGAGTCTCCAGGGTTCTTAGCATGCCTGCTGTGTTTAGAGACAGAGTCCTCATCCAGTATGCACTCTGAACCTGAGCCTGCAGCCTGCTTGCCTTCTGAACCGGAGCCTTGAGCCTGCCTGCCTGCCTTCTGAACCCAGGCCTCTGGCCAACCAGCCTACAGAGCCAGAGCCTTTAGCCTGCCTGCCTGCCTATCTGCCTGCCTTCAGAGCCAGAGCCTTTAGCCTGCCTGCCTAAAGAGGCAGAGCCTTCAGATTGCCTGCCTGCAGATCCAGAGCTTTTAGCCTGCCTGCTTTAAGAGCCAGATCCTCCAACCTACCTGCCTTCAGAGCCAGAGCCTCCAGCGTGCCTGCCTAGGTTTAAAGCCAGAGCCTCCAGCCTGCCTGCCTAGGTTTAAAGCAAGAGCCTCCATCCTGCCTACCTTTAGAGATAGAGTCCTAAGCGGCCTGCTGTCTTCAGAGCCAGAGTCCTCAGCCGACCTGCTGTATTCAGAGCCAGAGTCCTCAGCCAACCTGCTGTCTTCAGAGCCAGAGTCCTCAGCCGGCATGCATTCTGAACCAGAGTCTGCAGCCTGATTGCCTTCTGATCTTGAGGTTCTAGCCTGCCTGCCTTCTGTGTCCAAGTCTCCGGCCTGCCAGCCTTCAGAGCCAAGACCCCCAGCATGCCTGCATTCAAGACAGAGCATCCAGTCTGCCTGCCTTCAGAGCCAGAGCTTCTAGCCCGCATGCATACTGAGCCAGAGCCTCCAGCTGTTCTGCCTATTGAGCCAGAGACTCTAGCATGGCTATCTTCTGAGCCTGTGCGTTCAGACAGTCTGCCTTTAGAGATTCCAGCACACATACTCCGAGTGTCCAGCCTCAGAGATAAGACTCAGCATGTAAGCCTCCAGTACATGGGTCTCCTGCATATCTGTTTCAAGAGACTCCTGCTTGTGAGTTTTCTGTATGCCTACCTCCAGGGCCAAAGCTTCAAGTCTGCTTCCTGTTACCTCCTTTGTCTTCCATCAGCCTACCTTTGACTTCTGTGCCTCCTACCAATCAGCTATCTGCTTTTGAAACTGCAGTCAATCAATCAATCAATCAAACAAACTTTATTCGGTTTTCACATATAAAACCATAAAAGTACTCTAAAAAACCATACATGGTATTAAAAAGAATTGATAAAATATTTATACAAACGTCACATGAAAGACAAAACTACCCTAAAAATCTCATACAGTACATAACATAAAATATGTTATAAAGTGCATATACCCTAGATCATAAAGAGTAACAAGCAGTTTGAAGGATGAGTCCAAGGACCTCATCTAAACTATATGTGTCATCAAAGTAACTAGAGTGAAAGCATGCCCTTATAGCTACTGTCATTTAATCAAGGCAAGCTCTAAGCTACACTGCAGATTTTAGGAAATTAAAAACAAATAAAATAGAATCTCCATGCAACAGTTGTAAATAAATAAGGGCTGGACTCACCTGCTTAAATTCAAACCTCCTAAAAATAGGGGTAATAAAGGCTTTCTGAGGGGTCGCATAATGCTTACAAAATATTAAAAAATGAAGCATGTTCTGTGGAGACTCACCGTCGCAGCAACAGGATTCTAAAATCTGGCCTCTACTACTCCCCTGTGGCGAGGCCAACAGGAGGTGAAAAAGATCCAAACGGAACCTGGTCAGTAAAAAGCGTTCATAGGTGTTAGAAGGTCTCAGGAGATATAGCTCAGTTGTTTGTGTTGTTTTCAAAATTAAAAATTTGCGAACACTGGGTTTCCTCAGTTCCAGCTCTTCCCTCTCTAGTTTCCTTAAACTGCCAAAAGACTCCCTGGCCCACCCCAGGTCCTTCTTGGTCGCTGATTCTGGGTTTGTAAATAGTTCAACTCTTCCCAATCTTTCAAAACTGCTCTTGAATGTGATGGGCATAGTCAAGGGTCATACAATCCTTCAGGATCAATCGACTCAAAGTCGATCCTTCATTTAGCCAGATTTTCAGCCAAAATGTTAGGGGGCGAAGAGCCAATAAGTCACAAAGATAGGGCACCCCCAGTTCTTCATGCACCACCATATAAGACGTTCCCCAGGGCACACCTAACAAACGCTTCAAGAATGTATTCTCAGCCATTTGCAACTCGTCCATAGTGACGTGACCCATATTTTGCTATCGTAAGAGGCTTTAGCGACACACTTAGTCTGATATATCTTTAAAAGTGCCGCAATCGGTCTCCTACCTAATTTAGAAGCAAAATTTAAAACGGCCGTATTTGCGCGCACTATGTCTTCCCTCTTTTTCTGTTTTAGTGGGCCACATTTCATATGCTCATCCATTAGGACCCCTAAGTACGAGAAGACATCAGTGCAGGGAACCTGAGCGGATCCAACCGTAAATTGAAAAGGCTTTTTCGGGCGAAGTCCCACCTGCATCACATAAGATTTGGAATCGTTTATTGACAAGTCCAGATCCAACATAAAGGAGGAGAAGGAGTTAAGCAATATTTGTAACACCCTAGCGGTCCTAGATGTAAGGACCGCGTCGTCCGCGTATAATAAAACAGGCAGACCACATCGACCTACCTGCGGATAATCTACACTTGTCTTCGTTAAAACTTTATCCAAATTATTGATATATAAATTAAACAGGAAGGGGGCTAAAATACACCCTTGGCGTACTCCTCTTTTTATTGCAAAATTGCGGGAAACCCTTAAATCTTGAGAGAATCTGACCTGCGCCTTAGTTGCTTGGTGGAGGTCTTCCAGAAAGTGAACAATGTTGCCATCTACCCCGATAGCCAACATGGTCTGCCAAAGTTTAGCCCTATTCACGCGGTCAAATGCGGATGACATATCCATGAAGGCCAAGTATATAATACCGGGGCGGGCGACTGTGTATTTATTAGGAATCACAGATAGGTTAAGGCACTGGGCCACGGTGGACCGCCCACGACGAAACCCATACTGGACGTCCGATAGAATAGCGTGTTCATCTGCCCAGCTAGTCAACCTTTCTAGGAGTACTCAACCTACCACCTTAACCACCAAGTCCAGCAGTGAAATCGGTCTATAGCAGTGAGTGCTATCTCGGTTGCCCTTTTTAAAAACAGGCACTATAGTGGAAGTAGCCCATGACTCAGGACAACCAGATTTTGCCACCACATTCATAACTGCTGTAAGGACCGGTGTCCAAAAAGTTGGGTCTGATTTATAAAGATCCGACGGAATGCCATCAGGGCCCGGGGCTTTATTACTTGACAACCCGACGATACCATCCTTAACCTCTTCTATATTAAAAACCAAATCAGAGGTACCTGCCTCGCGACCAGAGGGGCAGTTTAAGTCAGGGGGACACTGAAACATGGCTTCAAAATAAAGCACCCACTCTTCCTCAGTAATATGGGCACCCACTGCACTTCCTTCCTCGTTATTAAAGAAGGGGCTATTAATTATGCTCCAAAACCTGGAACTGTCCCTCAGCGTACTAGCCTCCATTAACTCCCTCCAGGCTTCCTCCTTTAACATGGACTTACGTCTTGCCAGTTCCGTCTTATACTCCCTTCGGCATTCCAATTAATGTGGAATCTCTTGGGCTCTTATTTAAAGCTTCGCTCAGCTTCCTGGCTGCCCAGGAGCAATGGGAATCAAATCATCTAGGGACCTGAGTGGCAGATCGCCGAGCCGGGGCACTTAAAAAGTCACTTATTTTAGCAGAAATGGTTTTAAAAGCACTGATGACCTCTCCCGGGGCCGTTGACGGGGTGGTGCACAGGGCTAACTCGTTAGCACACGTGACGGTTATTAACTCGTAAAATACATCTGGGGATATCTGGGCCCATTTCACCACCCCACACTGCCCGGCCCCCCCTCTATGGGCCAGCAAGGGACCGCTAAGATAAACACACAAAGGGTTGTGGTTGCCATGTACACTGGCTTGAATGATGAATCCCGTAAATAATTCAAGTAGAGGCATTGATACCAATATAAAATCAATAAGTGAACCACCTCCCCGCCCATTAAAGGATGGTATAAGGGCCTTACTATGGGGGTCAATTGAGCACATGAGGGACGATAAATCAAATTTATGTAGAAAACCATTCAGCGTATCACCTTGTGAGGTGTGTTCAAAATGAATTCCCCTCACACTTGGACAACCCAAATCAGCCAAACTAGAGATCCAGGGGTCACCACATGGGTGAATATTAAAATCCCTGGCAATCATAAAAAAATTTAAAAGCAGCATTAAGATGTTTCCTTAAAAAGGAGCCCAACATGGAAATATTACACGCACCCTTTGCACAGGACTTTGAGTTATAAAAGTTAATAAGACCCAATTTGTGGGGCCCCTTACACAATGAACACACAAAGAACCCACAGGTCTGGAATACCAGTCAAGTAAGAATGTGGACTACAGAAACCATGCAAATAAATACGGGGGATATCCCTTTTTAAGGACGGTTCCCCTCACACACCAGATGTGTCGTGCTTCATCATAGGGGTGCCTCCTCGCGTCAAGACCTAGTCTTGGCGCGGGCTACAACCCCCTCTCTACGAGGGAGGAGCTCAGGGATGTTTTCAATTGGAGCACATGGGTTGTCCTAAAAACCCTATGTGAGCGTGGCGTGTGAAAAACTAATGTGCAGTGCTGAAGTGAATGTATAAGTGAATTAAAACTGCCTACAGAGCTGGCAACAGACTTTATTGAGCTACCCTGTGACAGGATTAAAAACAATACGCTGAATAATGAGCCTGTCAGCATTAGAGACAGCTACATTAATGAGATCGACATGTTTCGGCCTCTGTGACCTAGTAAAGTGTCATGGCCTTCATCAGGATCAGAAAAAACAGCTACTGCCAAAGTGTACGTGTGCACAAAAAGAAGAAATGTGGAGCAACGGTGTGTTATACTGAACCAGGATTCCTTGTATTCAGTCTAGTCCACCGATGGAACCTACAACAAAAACAAAAAAGAAAAGCAACAGTGCATATGCATGGTAGAGCCACATATGTACTGACATCCTTATTTCAAAACCGTATTAGGCATGGCTAAGTCACTATTATGTTCAGTGAGTGACAAAAGAAGTGGCACTTACCTATTTAGGTTAAGAAAGTAACCACTTCTGTCCGGGGCTAAATAGCCATTGGTACACACGCCAACCAACCTAGGGAAGAGAGGTGGTGGCGTCAACCCAAGAGAAGAAACAAAGGGAGAGGAGCAAAGATGCTGGATATCGAACAGTTCAGTCAGGGAAAAATGTGGTGAAGTGGACCAATGTTTAGAGAGCAGTGGGCGCTCATGCCCCAGTTCGGAGCCGGACATGCAGCTCAGGGGTTCTAGCAGAAGCCTGTATTACCATAGTAGGAGGGCAAGAACGCTCATGTCCAATTAGCCAAATAGAAAGCAACTGGTGAAACCCCAAGCATTAACCCGTGATAGCAGGAATGAGTCCAGACTGTAGAGATCCCAGATGGGACCAATGTGACACCCGGGAGGCTGTTGGAGACTACGCTTGAGGTAGTTGCTTGCGCTAGATCTCACTTGTCTGAGAGTCGAGCCAGCGTCGTCTTCACACAGAGTCAAGGGGTTGGTGAAGGGTACATCCATAGGTAATGGAAGACCCAGGCTGTGGCGACATCTGGGCAAAACAAGAGACATAAAGCGAGACCGGAGGGGAAAAGTCCCCATGTACATGACTATGCAGGGAAATGCAGACCATACGTGTCTGTTTCTCATGCAGACTCAACGTGTGTGTGTGAGCCCGAGGGATAGAAAGAAAACGGAATTACAGTAAAATAGTGGTGAAATCCCCTTCTATCGGACGGTGGGGAAAGGGGGAGACCAAAGATAGTGATATGGGTCACGGCAAACTCTACAGCGGATGAAAAGCCAGAACATAAAATAGCTGGCGCGGGGCTACTGAAGGGAATCCAGCCGGGCCAAGGGAAAACCTGTATGCTCGGCGGGATATGGAGGGAAGGAGCAAACCCGTCAAAATTGTGCGGGGAACGCCCCTATGGGGAGCATAAAAGAGACCAAAAGGACTTACCGCTCAGATGGAGCGTTGTGGCCAGGGGCGTCAGTCCAGCCGGCAGGGTGCATTCAGCGGCCGGGAGGGCCGTATTTAAAAGCACAGCGGCTGCCGTGATCTGATGTGAAGGATCACGGGAGGTGTAGTCCTACGTGCAAGAGCGACGGGACATGTAGTTTAGATAACGCCGCAATCTGTTGTAGAGGATCACGGGAGGTGTAGTCCAAAGTGCAAGTACGGCGGTAATTGTAATTTGAACAACGCCGAAGAAGCACGGACTATCCGGGAGGAAAGGAATAGTGGACAATATAGTATGGTGAGCAAAGGGCGATCTTAGAGGGCAAGGTTGACAGCCTCTCAGAAGGACAGTTGGGGGCACTACAGACATGAAGATGCATCTGTGTTATAACCAAAGCAACAAGGAGAGTGATCCAACTGCGCAGATGGAGCGCATGAAGTACTGTCAAAAGAGGGAGACTTACAAAGACAGCAAATACCCCAGGTGCGGAATCAGAAATGGGGCAACTCTGAGTAGTGACAGAATTATGTGTCAAGGAGACAATGTTAAGAACCCCAAGGTGAAATGCACTGTGAGACCCAGGGTGACAAGATGGAGTATGTGCACCCTGCAGGTATTCAGGTTAAGGAATGTCATCATTGAGCCCCAGTCTGGAAGTCCCAAGTCTGAAAACCCATCGCTGCTCCATCTGTAGAAGTTTCAGAGTAAGGTCAGATGTTGTGGCAGCAAAGTTGGGCTTATCTAGTACTGTCCAGGTGAGAGAGTCTGCTTGGTGATGCATCTCAAAGAAGTTCTTGGTCAGTCGCGTATTTTGTTTGGCACATCTAATAGTACTCTTGTGTTCTTGTATACGTATACGTATTTTACGTGTAGTCATCCCCACGTATCTAAGCCCACAGGGGCAGGTAATAAGGTAGATGACACGTTCGCTATTACAATTGGTGTGGTGTTTCAGCTCCCATGATCTACTAGTGCCGATGTCTATGCTTTTGGTAGCGCATGTCTGGGCACAAACCGAACATGACCCTGCACAGGTGGTAATTGCCAAAGAGTGTTGGGTTTCTGTGTGATTTTAGGCAAAGGTCTTGTGTGCACTAAGGTGTCTCTCAGGTTCAGGCTTCTTTTAAAAGCAAACAAGGGTTTTTGTAATCTGAGTTGGCCTTTGTTAAAGATCTTTCAATTGCGCAGGATCGACTTCTTCACCGTGTTGGAGAGGGAGCTAGAGGTGTTGACGCATACCAATCTAGTTTGTGTTGGTGTGCTAAACGGATTGTCCAGTAGGGCGTCTCTATTGTTGTTGAGTGCACGTTTGGCTAATTTTTTTACCAAAGCCCTAGGGTACTGTCTATCCAGAAGATTATTTCTTAATATCACGGCATGTTCTTTATATTTGTCAGTATTGGAACTATTCCGCCGCAGCCTCAAAAATTGGCCGAACTGGAGATTTTCTCGGAGCGATTTAGGATGATAGCTCTCGCAATGAAGCAAGGCATTGCGCGCCATCGGTTTTGTGTATAACTCAGTCTCCAAGTGGCCCCCTGACAGATAGATTAAGAGATCCAGAAAAGCAAGTGTGTTTTTGCTGTCTTCGCATGTAAATTTGAGATAGTCATTACGAGTATTGAGCCAGTTATGAAAGGTGTTAATAGTTATCTCATTACCTCTCCAGACCACCAAAATATCGTCGATGTATCTCTTCCACATGTGGATGTGGGCCAGAAAGGGGTTATCAGGTGATAACACGGTACCCTCTTCGAAGACGTGCATAAACAAATTCGCCAGACTCGGCGCAAAGGTACTCCCCATAGATGTCCCTGACACCTGGAGATACAGTTGTGTTTCAAAGAGGAAAAAGTTCTCTTTCATTGCCATGGTGGCACACCTCATAATGAATGGAATAGGTGTAATGGTGTCCGGTGCATGGAGAGTCAAAAGATGTTCGATCGTGGCCAGTGTCTGGTCCTGAGGAATACACGTATACAGTGACTCCACATCAAAAGACACTAGTTAGTCAGTGTCAGGATCGAATGCAGTCTCTCTGAGTAGCCTGAGGACGTCCTTCGTGTTTTGTAAATATGTTGGCATGGTTCGGACTAGAGGGCGTAGAAAGAAATCAACGAACTGGGACAACGGCTCCAATGCGGAACCGATGCCCGAAATGATGGGTCTACCAGGAGGTGGTCTCTGAGGTTTATGAATTTTTGGTAGTATATCGAAATAGGGAGTCACCCGTTCTTTGGTGCAGAGAAACTCGGCCTCCTTATGTGTGATCCATCCATTGTCTGTGGCCTTCTTAGTCATGGAGACTATGGTTTCAGTAATTCTCTCTGTAGGGTCTTGATATAGTGGGCGGTAAGAAGTAATCACACCCAACTGGCGTAAACATTCTGTCCTGTATGATGTAGTATCCATTAGTACAATGGCACCTCCCTTGTCTGCCGGTTTTATAGTAATGGTGTTGTCCATCTTCAGAGTGCGTAGAGCTAGCTGCTCCCGTTTAGGAATGTTCTGATAGATCCGGAATGGTATAGATGTACTAAACTCCAGATCTTTAAGGACAGCCTTCTCGAAGGTGGCTACCTCTGCTGGTATCGAACCAATAGGTGGATTGAAGGTGGATTTAGGGCGTAAGTTGGTGTTAGTTATAGCCTGATTGGTTTCAATGGGGGTCTTATCAGCAAAGAAAAAGTGAAGCCTCACTTTACAAAAAAATTGGTGTACCGCTTGTTGTAGTCTAAAAGGATCTCCGCAGTTCGTGGGAACGAAGCCCAGGCCGCGTTCAAGGACAGTGGTTTCATCTGGCGTCAGTACTCGTTGGCTCAGGTTCACTACGAGACTCGGTCCCTGCTTGGGCCTGCCTGTTGTCCTGTCTTGCTCCTCGTATTCGGAGGGGAGTTCGGGGGGCTCCAGTGGACCTGTTGTTGGGATCTTCTTATTCCTCGAGCGCGGCCACGGCCTTGTCCTAAAAAAGGCTGGATATAACCTTGTTGTTGTGGGAAGGCCATCATGGGACCTTGAGGTCCTGGACCAAATGTTGGAAAAGGGGGATAGCCCCATGGTGTTGGCGGCCACCACTGATTCGGTTGGGGTCCACCTCGCGAACCGCACCAATCTCTGTTGCCTCGGTTCTGCGTTCTCTGGCGTGTTGTGTCTGAACTGTTATCCGAGTCGCTCGAGCCATCTTCTCTATCTGAGGAAGAGTAGTTAGACCCATAACATCTGCCTCCCTTGTTGAAAACCGGGGGTTTATATGATTCATCAGTATATGGGTACACCTTCTCTAGTGCAAATGTGGCCAAATCCTTTTTGAATTTTGTAATCTTGCTTGTGAGAAGAGATTCCTTATAGTCTTTAGTTGTTTTATTGGTTTCTTCCAAATTTTTCTTAAACAGTGTGGCACTAACTATGGTTCTTATTTCAGATTCCAGAGTCTGAATTTCGATTAGGATGGTATCGGCCACCATCTTAGCGGTGCTAATAATAAGGATTAACTAGTCCCTCGTGCATCGCCATGCGATGAGGGACCAGTCTTTGAGGAAGATCTTATTGTCTAAACAAAGTCTGGGAGCATTAGTTACTATGAGGCCAGTTGGAGCACAGTTACCTCTCAGATACTCGGTCATAATGGACCCATGTGTGGTTGTTCTTATGTGGAGTCGTTTTAGATTTTGTAGTTTATTCCAGTCGTCAGATGTCGTGATGGTTTGAGTAAGTGGTGTATCTAATATGCTAGGTGTTGTTAAGATATCCAGCACCATTGCATCATCAAAAGATAGCCCGGTGCGTTCTGCCATGATGTCAATGATGTACTGTGATGGTAGCTCACCGAAAAATAGGGGAGCGGAAGAAGAATAAAGAAGAGAGAAGAGATAAAAGGCCCGCAGCTGAGCCGCTGCTCGGAACAATGTCACACACAAAAGGGGGGGCAGGAGGAGATTTTAGGACCAGCGTGGGTACACTCCCCACTCGTACTAATGAACACACAAAGAACCCACGGGTACGGAATACCAGTCAAGTAAGAATGTGGACTACAGAAGCCATCCAAATAAATATGGGGGGTATCCCTTTTTAAGGACGGTTCCCCTCACACACCAGAGGTGTCATGCTTCATCATAGGGGTGCCTCCTCGCGTCAAGACCTAGTCTTGGTGCGGGCTACAACCCCCTCTCTATGAGGGAGGAGCTCAGGGATGTTTTCAATTTGAGCACATGGGTTGTCCTAAAAACCCTATGTGAGCGTGGCGTGTGAAAAACTAATGTGCAGTGCTGAAGTGAATGTATAAGTGAATTAAAACTGCCTACAGAGCTGGCAACAGACTTTATTGAGCTACCCTGTGACAGGATTAAAAACAATACGCTGAATAATGAGCCTGTCAGCATTAGAGACAGCTACACTAATGAGATCGACATGTTTCAGCCTCTGTGACCTAGTAAAGTGTCATGGCCTTCATCAGGATCAGAAAAAACAGCTACTGCCAAAGTGTACGTGTGCACAAAAAGAAGAAATGTGGAGCAACGGTGTGTTATACTGAACTAGGATTCCTTGTATTCAGTCTAGTCCACCGATGGAACCTACAACAAAAAGAAAAAAGAAAACCAACAGTGCATATGCATGGTAGAGCCACATACGTACTGACATCCTTATTCCAAAACCGTATTAGGCATGGCTAAGTCACTATTATGTTCAGTGAGTGACAAAAGAACTGGCACTTACCTATTTAGGTTAAGAAAGTAACCACTTCTGTCCGGGGCTAAATAGCCATTGGCACACACGCCAACCAACCTAGGGAAAGGTTGTACCAAAGACTGTAAACACGGACTCTCCGTCGGCAAAGCCAATATCTGACATTCTACTGCCAAAGAAATATAAATTGCAATGCCACCTCTTGATCTTCCTGCAGGTGAGGGGGTAGCCAGAACAAAGAAGGACTAATAGCCCTCCAATGGTAAACTGCTTTCGGACAACCATGTTTCCTGCAAGCAAATCACACTGAACTGCTTTATAAATAAAATCCACGAGGGGCAAGAAACTTATTAACTAAGCCGGCTATATTCCATGATATTAAATTGCGATTAATTTCACCCAAGGTCCCATTGCTTTGCCTTGGTATTTCCTGCTGAGTAATTGGAGTCACTGAGTCCATAAGAGCAGGCCCGCTAAGTCAATCACAAGTGTCCATGGCGTCCAAGGGTGCAAAACGGTTTGATAACTCCATAAGAGGTAAAACTGACTGCTGCCCACCTTGTAATGGCCAATGCGTATGATTTAAATTAAGGTTTAAATTAGTGTACCTGGGGGGTGGATATGATGGCGTCTGCCTGTTCAACGGAGCCCTGATGGTGTTTGGCATGTGATTCCGCCCAAATGTCTCAGGTTTGTAGAAAAATCCAAGAGGTAGAGCCGTAATGGACGACTGGGGGCCAAGAGGGGCGTTATTCAAAGCTTTAGCCAGGATCCTTTCTGCAATATGAGGTCTATTGAAATTGATAATAACACAATCACCCTTGCAGAACTTGTGGGTGCTACCTACCCAATTAACCCTTTGCACCATGTTAATGTTTTTCTCAACCCTTGTGCCTAGAGCAGTATTACAAGATAACCAATGTAAGACTTTGTCCTTCAATTGAGAGTAATCCTCCTTGGCGCCCTGAGAGAGAGTTGGCACATTCCCCAGATCACAACATACGGCGTTGATTCCGATGGAAGATGTATAACAGGCAGATTCCGCATAAAACCCTCCCCTCCCCCTGAGAAGGCTCTCTAGCTTTGTTACTCTCAGGGATGGATTGATCCCGTATAGATGACCTTTCCGCAGGGCCCATATTTGAGCCAGGATTTAAGACTGTGTGATTCAGAGAGGAGGGAGAAAACCGTTGGGTCTGTGCAGGGCCCCTTAATAGCTTTAAAGGGGAAGGTGGATACTCCCTGGTATTTAAATGTGGGGCTGCCAAAGTGGGTCCTTCCGTTGCCAAGGAACCCATTAGGGGCCTTGATTCCAAGTTGACGGCCTCCCCCCTTGCGGGCATACCTCATTTATGATCAGAAAGTCCCTTTTTGATTAAGGACAGACGTTGGAGCAGTGAACCCAGTTTGGAGTCCATCATAACCTTCAAAGAGTCCTGGAAGGATTCTAGTATGCACATCATATCTGCCTTTGTAATTGCTTGAACAGTTGGGGACTTCTGGGTTGTCAACTCGGCTCTCGGTCTTTTGGCCTTTCCCCCAGGCATTTGGCCCTTTCTTTTTGTGCCTGACCCTTGGCTAACCAACTCTACTCCTCCCGGTCTCCCTCGCGTGGCAAATCCAGCAGTTATCGGTTGCTTAACCGGATGCTTGATAGGAGTGCCCACCACATGCCCCTGGCTTGAAGGTACATCATCCCCCCTAGAGTTATTGACCACAATAATAGGTGTAAGTGGTAAATGCTGACCCATTGTACAACTGTCCAGGCCATCTGGTTCTTGCACCCCGGAATTGTTTGATACCCCATCAGCACTGTCCATGGTCATAAGGGCCCTTGCTGGCATAGGGGGGGACCATTTACAGGGGACCTGGAGAGACGCCGGATCACCAGCTCTATCTCCTTGTCACGCACTTCTGCGGCCCGCTGTAGAAAAGAGTCCATAGTCACTACTGGGCCTGACATGGCCCTCCCGAGATCCATAGTCACCTTGCGTTTTCCCATGGCGTACCCCGACCAGTATGCTTTTGGTGCGCTTCAACACAAATATAACCAGACTCGAAGTCTACTTGCGCGTACAGGGGGTTAACCACACATTTTACACGGAAACCATTCCTGGTTCAATCTACCCGTTTGATCTGCTCAGCCGCATTGGTTATATCGATATTTTTGCATATCCGTTCGAGTTGCGTTTTCCTTTTCTTCTCCTTCACCCGCGCTTGGAAGAACTGTACATTCATCCACACATCGTTGAAATATATTGTCTGTTGTGGCATTGAGGATTTTCATTTGAGTCTTATTTTGCTCCTGGGTCCCAATGATTTACATCTCAAAAGGAATTCTCTTTTACGTCTTTATTCATTATTCTACTATTTGCCTGTGATGAAGGATTTTCCCCACACGACGGGCGTTCCACCTTGGCTCGTTCGTTAGGGTATTGAGCGACTCTGCGATTCTTTAGCAGTTGTGTATTGTGTAACACGTTTTCAGCTGAGACTATCAGCCCATTATGTACCATCTATTGGCCTTTCGTTCACACGCTCGAATCATTTGTCTGACTCAGGCACCTCCCACTGTTGTCTATGCATCTGTTTGTGCGCCCTGAAGAAGGTGACGCCCACATCCGGGTTTACACCGAAACGCGTCGGCGCTTGACTTTGTTAGTTGGATCTTTCCAACTACTTCAGCCACCCCATGAATCTTTTGTGATTTGTTATGTATTTATTTGTAAAAGCTTATTGAGTTTTTCCTTTGCAATTATCTTATCTATTTCCTGAGATATTTGTCTCATCTTTATTGCTGTGATTTTCCTCTTTTTACATACAGATATTGGTTATCTATCTGTACATGTGCCAACCTGGATTGATATGGGGACTGTTTTTGCTATGAATGTTTTTGTTGTCATTTTTAGTGCAATGTTGATTGATTGGTATGAAGCACTTGCGAGTATGATTGTTGGTTTGATTGTGATTTGAATGAATGTTGTGTGGGAAGTGTCTTGGTTTGATTCATCCATGTTATTTGATTTTTGATATTATGTACATTAATGTTAATAAATTGAATTTTGAATTATAAATACTTTTTTCTTTATTCAGTTCTCTTGTGGATTCACTTTCTAGTTCTTGGGCCTTTTGCTCCACCAGCGACATTTTGTGTTTATAGAATTAGATAGGTAGAGTACTTTTCTGTTTTGAGTTTACTAGTATCTCCCCTGCCGGTCTCTACCTGTATTCATTTCAGGGGCCCCCTCACTTGATTGGTTAACCACACAAACCCTGATGCTCAAAACACAATGTCCGTAAAACACCTAAGCGCTTCAGCCCTATAACCAGCTTCAGATAAATATTTTACAGATGCTAATAATAATAAGTGTAAGGGGTCCTGCCTCCCTGCCTGCTCCTCTGCCACTGGAGCTGAAGGATGGCCAAGCTTGCCGTGACAAGGTCCTGGAGGTTGAAGAAGAGGGAACCAAGAGGGTAGGCCCAGCCCAGCCTCCTCTTGTCTCGGACGGGCGCAGATGGGCCTGCCCTTGGCCCGGGCTTTGCCCGGGCACGGCCCAGGCATGCCCGCGCACGTCCCGCGCTGCGGGAGGATTGGGCTGTTGATGTACGCCTCCTGGCACGTGCGCGGCGTCCCCCTGGTGTGACCTGTCGGGAAATGAAGTCCCCGTTCCACTGAGGTAAAGTGCTCCATGCAGTTATGTCAGTTATGGTGTCCCTGCAGTCAATCTGACTTCATTCTCTGAGTGCTACTCCAGCCTGCCATTACCTGAAGTCCATCCAACTTTGATTCAAGCTGTTAAGCTTTATTTGCTGATTTTGGACTCTTCAAGTCTGTATTCAATCCTGCCTCCTGCATCAGAGTGCTTCCCTCTTCTAAGTTCTGCCTTCAATGTTGTTGCTAGTTCACAGCATGCTATTCTGCAATACAGAGCTTTACATTTTGCCAATTGTTCTGCGATACCTTGCATTGTAACTTGGATGGAAAAGGAATTATTACACAGGAGTAAAGGCTGAGGTTCCAGTTTCATATTCCAGGAGCTGGTCTTGGGAGGGGGCATTCTGTCACAATTTGCTCCCTGCACTCTCGTGCCCACCACCAGGAAGCCTGACTGTGGGACTTTCCAGTGTTCTAATAAGCTGTTGGACCTTCCACTGGGTGCATATACTGACTTCCAGCCTTTTGGACTTTATTCAGACATGCCAGTTAATTCCAGATTTATGCCAGGTTTTGTGGAAACCAGTCTGCTCTTGATAGAAACTTCTTTACTTCGAATTCCCTGCTCACTGCTTCGTTACCACCCTTCAAGGCCAAAGATGGGTGGAGGAATTCAGCACACCTGTAGCTGGTAGGTGCTAGCCTGCTACCACCTGAGGCATGTGATCACAGTGAGCTCTTTTAAGCCCCAGCATCCTAAGTCCAACATTGGTTATTGTAGCAGTGTTCCTGTTAGACTTACCCTGTGTTTCCTGAGCTCCTGAGCATTTGCTAGTCCTTGTTTTGCTATCCTTGATCCTTGAGTCGTGATTCCTGAGCTGCAGCTTATCCAGGTTTCACCACTAGCACTGCCTGCAGTGCTCCCTTGAATTCTGAGCCAGCACCCTTAAACTATCCCTCCTTCTGAATTTTTCTTTTCCATGTGCTTGCTTTCTGTCCCTTTCCCTTTCCCTTTCCCTTTGTTCCAGTTTCAAATTTGCTACCTTCCTACGCCTGCTGGCTCAGTTTCTAGTTTACTTGTGTGGTTGCTATTTACTTTTTGCCAAGTGTGATCTTCATTTTCCCTCCTTTCCTGTTAAGCACTGTTTCTTGCTAGCTTCTTGTCTATCATGGCTGTATATTTAGGGCCTCATTACGATGTCGGTCGGAAAGCATTCCGACAGACTCCTTGTCGGAATGGTTTCTGACTGAATCGGATTCGGGGAGTCCAACCGATCGATTATGATGCTTCCAAACACCGTTCGGTTTGACTCCCATTGACTTCAATGGGAGCCTGTGTTCCTACTGACAACACAGGATCCCATTGCAGAAGGTTGTGGAAAACCTTGCACCCTGTGGCGGGCACCCCATGGTGCCTGCCACACTGTGTATGGTTGGAAAGAGGGGACCCCTGGGTACCCCCATGGGCCCCAACCAGAGGACTCCGAGTGAAGGGGGGCCTGCTACGGGCCCCCAAACTCAGTTTCTGACAGCCGATCCATTTTGGACAAAGTCGGAAAGGCTGTCCGAATCCGATATCGTAATAGGTTGGTCAGAAGCGCGGTCTGTAGACCTATACGAGTCGGCTCCGACCGACTCGGTTTCTCCGAATGCCAGTCGGAACCGAGTCAGAAAGTCCATACGGTTTCTGACTATCGTAATTGGTCCATCGGATATGTTTCCGAGTCGGTCGGAAACTACACGGATTCGCACAAACCGAATGCCCTTTGGAGCCTTTCTGACCGACATCGTTATGAGGCACTTAGTTGTAAACCCTTGCTGTTACTTCCTTGTGAGTTCTTGTTTGATAGCCAGGATCCGTGGGCACAGCTGACAACCTACGTGGTGTTTCTTGTCCAATGTGAGTATTGTCTATGAGTTACTTTTATAACATCACCATAGATATCAGCTCCACAGACTCTGCTTTTGAATGAATATCCTAAATGTGGGTATTTGGAGTCAGTATCTGTAACAGCAATTGTGGGTGAAGAACTTACTGAGCTTTTGTCTTACTGTGTGGAGCTCCTGAGTGCTTTACCCCACATTTCCTTTATTGTGAATGATGTTATATACATGTCATGCACGTCCATCCTGGGTGTGTCTTAGTCTGAATGCCAAATTGCTTCTTGAGCGCCTGTCCTTTCTGAGCTTTGACTATTTTGTTCCCTTGTGCAGAGCTTCTCCTTTGGACACCTTTTCACCTCTGACTCCCTGTGTGATCTTGAGCAGCTTTGTATCCAGTATACTGCTTACTTTTTATACCCTGCCACCAGTCCTTGCCAGAGTTCCTGACATCTTACACTTTTGAGTAACTTTATCACTTTTAGCTATTCACAAAATCCTAGTGTAAAGTTATTCAAAATTGTACACTTACATGTCTCCACCCCTAAACCAGTGGGTGGAGCCTAACTTATGAATGTAAGTTACTACTGACAAAACCAGTAATAAGTCGAGTACGACACAACACCCTCCCCCCATAGAAAATAATGGAGGAAAGGAGTAGACTTAAATGTAAGCCCCGCATGAAAACATTTTAATTAAAATTAAATAATTTAAAATAGTTAAAAACATAAAGACATATAATTTAAAAAATATAAAATAGTACCTATTTTTATTTAATTATATAATATTTTGATACTCTTATCCATTTAAAAATTAATGTAACAATATTTTTTTTAAATAATTAAAATACTTGTACTTAATTCTATAGTCACTTTTAATAATTATTAATGCATTGTAAAAATGTAATTTCTTACTATCGTTGAGAATGTATTTTTTAATTTATACTTCAGAAAAATAATTTTTATGTCAGGTAACATATTTATATTAATTAAACATATATTTTTAAATGCTGTAGCATTCTGTCATTAGTTCTACATTTAAAATGAATACATCAAATGTATTTAAATTAATATTTAATATGTAACATAAAAATATTTTTACACTCTTTTTATACGTTTAATAAACTTTTGTTTACTTTTCCCTATGCTTTAGCATGCAGTGTACTCCACAGAGATTTTATTCTTTAGTCCCAAACTCCATTGATTTTTATGGGAGGGTGTGGCAGTACCAGAGGTTGGCAAAGTGTGGTGTTGGACTTACTTCAACTCTGACCTGGAGTAAAATTTACTTCTGTTGTGGTCTCTTTTTGGCTGTAGTAACTTTAGAAGAGCAGTTTGTGATTAGCAATGACCTTACTCTTCTGTAGGAGGATACATGTTGCTCACTAAACCCCTCCCTGGCCCTTCCCTGGCCCTTCCCGCCTTACTCCTTTTTTCCCTCCCCTTTGGTAGTCAGTATTCCCCATTTTCCAGCCATGCATCTCTGTCTCTTCCACATTTACTACAAAAATGTATACTTACATGTGTGGAGATTCCTCATTCAGGGCAGAGATCTCTGCACAGAAAAAAATTGGAGAAGGGGATGCGTAAACTCTGCACGTGGATTTGTAAATAACATTTTGTAATACGATTTCTAGTACTACAAAACATACTACAAAATGCAGTTTGTGAATAGGTCCCATTGTATTTGTAGTGCACTTGCTACCACAAGGCCACTTAGTATGAGTCCATGTCATTAGGTATGTAACTTGAAAAGTTATGCTTTTAGACTTTTGCTGAAAAATATTAAATTGCCACAGAACAGTAAGTCAATGGACGAATAATTCAATTTTGTAGCTACTGTGTCTGAGAAGATTCTTCCTCCCACTAGGGATATTTTTCTGGTAGATAGATCAGTAACCTATTTTTCAGATAGTTTGGTTCAGATCCATGTTTTGATTTGTGTGCCATCATGGTGCTTAAAACTGTATCCATTCATCAAAGGAAACTGGTGCAAGTCTCTCCTTGCAGTGGTGATGTGATCTCCTGGTGGGGTGTCTTTTACTGCCATAACTTTAGTGTTCTGTTAGTGTTGTACTTTCTACTAGGGAGGTTAAACACTAATTGAAGGTCATCAGCATAAATACATAAACATTGTGAGAACAGAGTATAGCCTATAGAGGATTGGCGTAGATATTAAACAGTATTAGAGACAGGCAGGAACGCTAGAGAGCGCCAAACCGGTCTTCTTAGGAAGAGATGAGGAGTTACCTATCACAGTTTTGACTATCCTATTTGCATTAAAGACTAAAACCATTTAGTTGCTGAATCAGAGAGGCCCACCACTTTCATCATTATCTGAAACATGATACCAAGGACAAGAGTGTCAAAGGCAGCAGAGAGATCCAAAAGCATTTTGAGGATAGAGTCTAATTTATTCAAAAAGTCATTCACAGATCTCTGCACATAAATCAATGCAGACTCAGTACCTCTGCCTGGCCTGAAATCTGATTATCATGAGCCTAGGGGATTACCTGATTTGCTGTAAAATTATAGTTGGTTAGTAGCTGTTTTTCTTATGATCCTCAAAAGAAATGGTGCGTTTGTGATGGTGCAGATGTTCTTTGATTATGGAGGTCCATGGAACATTTTTGAATAATGGCATCATCCAAGCCTCATTTTGCACTGGTTTGATCGCACCAGGTTTAACTAACAGATTTACAACAATTTGTGTCAAAAAGGTGCTAATTTGGTGACTTCCTCACTGCTTAGCTTAGACAGATGGTGCTCTTCTGAGCAGGTCGTGGGAGTTGAGGCTATTCACAATTGTAATAAGCTTGAGTATCCTCAGAAAAGGAGTACTGTGGGACATCCTGCTCATGAACTGCTCATCCTTTTACCTATAGCTCTGTCATCGGACTTCAAGCCATTCTGATCTTTGATTTTGCCTTTGATATTGAGAATCGTTTCATGGAAATAGTCTTGCTTAATGTTACACCATTTATCAGGCCAAACTAAGACTGTAGCAGATGTCAGTCCACAGTCAGGGGTGTAGCTTGTAGGGGGTATTTTTGGTGTCACACAACCCAAACAAATGCACCCCTGGCTTAGTAGTTGGGTCTGGGTGCCATGAGTCTTCTCTGCTATCTCTGCTGGTTTTTCTTGTCATGAGTCAAAAATTAAAGACAAAACAATGACTTTTTGTGAAAATGGGAGAAAGAGAGAGAGAGAGTGAAACTGTATTTCACAGAGCCTAGTTTTTCTTTACTATCACATATGAGCACACTTTTAAATACTTGAGTTCAGGGTGACGCTGTATTTAATTCAATAGAATGTAATGTTTTCCATCTAAAGTAAGAATCTAGGCCACTTTTAGTGTTAATATGACATCTGACTTGCCCCTTATTTCGTTAATGTCAAAGTCGTTGAGGGCGAGCCATGAATGTTGCTAAAAACTATCACTTTTAATAAATGTCTGTCTAAGTAGTGATATAATTTGATGTGCTAATAAGATACGCTTCCGCATGTTTAAGCATTACACTGTTTTGAATTTTGATGAGATTGTATCATATTTTTACATTATGTTTGTTGCACTATATACATGTCAAATGTTTTCTTTGCTCGGCTTGGCTCATGCACAGACTCTTGTAGCCTAGTAACACCCAGGGCTCTGCCTGCCCTATTAATTTGCCTGTGCGTCCTCCTCTATTAACGATTCTGGCTTAGTACATGGGGCCATCAGTCACTTGATAAAATCATTTGTAAAAGGCGAGGACTAGAAACATGGAGCCCTGCACACATGCACCAATTTGACAACTCTACCATCAAGGTTTTTTTAGCAGAGACAAATAAAAGTGTGTGCATTGATAATGCATTTAAAATAAGTGATCTGAGGGAAGGGACTCCAGGGGGTTGTGTTTTACGTAACCAGGGAGAACTACCAGGCCTAGGTGGTATGGGCCTGGGCATAGTTTCAGTGGTGATGTTTGGGGTTTGACACCCCTCAAATGAATTCTTAGTTTGGTAGTTGGGTCTGGAGCTCCTGACTCAGGTCTGCTATGTCTGTGTCGGTTCTTCTCATCATTGTCATTTCATTATGAGTTTTACACTTGTTCATTTTATAGATTGGAGTCTTAAATATATATAGAGAACGGTTTACCCAAAAGTAGTAAGTCTGCACCTTTAAAAGTACTCCTTGAATGGGCACAAATGTATTACTTTTTGGAATTCACAAGCATTTGGCAGTAGTAGGCTTGAAAAGCTGCACCAGTCTCAACTTTACAGACATACCACTGTCAATCAAAAACCCAAAAGGTGATGAAATGAATGCTTGCAAATATTCTAATCAGTAGCAATCACTCAGGGTAGCATTCCAACACATTGTTTTTTGCCCCCTCCAAACTCGGCACTCAACAGTTCCTCTTGCCCAACCCCTAACCACTAGATGACCATCGCAGAACTTGTGCGTGACTTTGAGCCCCGGGGAACAGGTTGGGTTAGCCCCCCTATATCAGGCCGCTATTTGGATATCTCCCTGGATATGTCTGTTGCTGGTCACTGCCTCTGTTAGTTTGAGACTCTCTTGGCGTTCCCCTTTTCTTTCTTTCCCCCTCCCTCTGGAGGCCCCCAACCCAATAGTAGCGCCAATCACATTGTCTTTGATAACGGTATTGACCGAAGACCCCTGGTAGTTTTACAGTTGCTAATTGTGCACCAAGTTTGTGGACGCACTGAACTGTTTTTCCTTTCTTTTTTTTCCGCTTTATTTTTCCTTTCCTCCTTTTCATTTTCTGAGTTACTGCATGGCAGTCATGTATGCACTCTAAATACATGTATATCTGTGATGGATAGTGTTGATAACAAACCCAACCACTCCCTATCACGCACTTTGCCATAGCGAGGGTTTAATGTATCATTACCATAGAGCCAGAGGCAATGATCACACTGGAGAAAATAATTATGGTCTCAATGATGTAGAGAAATAATATATTGACTCAGTGGTCTATAAATACTGTGACAATGAGAGAACTGTTAGAAAATGTTTTAAGGATGATACTCTTGCTGTGGATATGAAACTGTATTGAATGTGATAATGTTATTTTTATGAATGCCAATAAAACAGATATTTAAAAAAATAAATTAAAAAAAAACAGTTGCTCTTGCCCTGGTACACTCCAAAGCAATCTCCAGCAGATGGAGCCTTCCGCCGCTGCACAACCTTCCACGTTGCCCAAATAGTAAGTGCCTGGACTTAGCAGCTGTACTTGTAGTTTTCATACCACCCAGTGCTATCACAGCACCAGTCATGGCCACCTGCTAGTTTCTCACACTGTAACATAAGGCATGATCACACTGCTTCCAGTAACTGTGTAGGACAACACACGTGCATGCAGATAGTTAAGAACTTGCATGCCCTATTTGAGTGATAGACTTCTAACACCCCCGCCATATCCCATTGGCACTGTTAACCGCACCCCGTACACAGCTGATTTTTCACTTTCGCTGGGACTGCATTTCAGCTTGGTCCCCATGGTACAAACGGCTCGAGAACTATCGGCGATTTTGGCATCCCAAAATACTAGGGAGATGCCCCTTCTGGGTTTCCCGTTAGCATGATTCGGGCAGAGGTCAGCTTACTAGCTTTTCTACGGCCCTCTCATCTTCGTCCAGTACGTTTTGGGAGGAGGGACCGGACGTCATGACGTTTCACGCGGGTGGTCCCCCCGGGGTAACATCGAGCAGGGTATTTCTGCACACAGCCGGGCTGGGACTCTTTTACCTGCACTGTGCCGAGAGTGACGACTGGTCGGGCAACAACTCACCTTGACGAAGTAAGTGGACTTTAACAAGCAGATGTAGGCTTTGGGGCTACATAGACAGTCTCTGCCTTTGTTATCTTGCAGGGTTCGTGCATACACGGGGTACACATATCTTGAAACACTGACCGAGGGCTCTCCGCAGTATCTAACCTGGGTAGACACGAGGCAGAAGCCTCTAATTGTTTTCTTTTTTTCTTGTTTATGTCTCCTTTCTCCCCCGTCACACGATACGCTTCCTTTACCCAGAGTGTGACTAGAGGGAGTTGTTCTTACTCTGACGCCTGTTCAAGCTGGGCTCCACAGTAAACTCGGTAAGCAGGATTACCACTAATAGTGTCTCTCAGCTTCTGCACTATTATCGACGTCTGCTAGTATTTCTTAAAACTATAGAAGCAAACATTGTTGGGTGGCCCCTTGGCTACTTTACATCATGTATGTTTGTGTTTTTTATACAATATTTTTGTTTTTTCGCCGAGGGTTTTGAGAACGAGTAATTAATTATTTTTTGTTCGTTCATGCCCTCTAAGGCTGATTAATTGGGGAGATCTGCCCCGTCTGAGATGGAGACATTGTTCCCTTCCATCTATTGATCGCTTTTCAGGCTGTTTGGACACATTGGGTTTTACCCGAGTGCACGTGTGTATGTTTTTGTTTATTCACTTTTTTTCAGTATTAATTTTAACTTTACTAGAGGGTCGCATTGGACCACCAACTCTTGTTTTTATTTATTGTTTGTACCTTTGTCTTATAGGTTCCACACGGATTTTATCAACACAATGAATGATTGCTTTTTTGCCTGACCCGGTCTCCATACTTTGGGTGTTCGGGTTAGTATAATAGGGATCTTTTTGAGGATTGTCCTGATGAAAGCCGGTGTATTGATTTATTAAATCCTTATACGGCTAAACATGTCGACATATATAGCAGAATGGAGGGGTAAGTGACCCATCATTGGCCACATTACCACCATCCACAGGTCTGACGGATAGACCCACTTTTTAATCCAGGTGAGAGTGTCCAGTAATAAAGTTATGAGTAGGAGTGCTCTTACCTGTTTTTAATCACACTTCCTCTGCATTTTTTCTTTTCCCTCACTTTCTGATCCCCCTCCTTGAGGTGTTCATTCTATGTTGTTTTGTCCACCCCCTCCCTATTGCTCCACCCCAGCGTTGGCTAGCGCGGGGTGTGTTAGCAGCCCTATGATGAAGCATGACACAGCTTGCTGTGTGTGAGGGCAGTTTTTATACACTCGGGTATCCCCCATTCAGCTAGAATTCCTTTTGATCAGTATAGGTCCTGTATCTCTGTGTGTGTGTGTATACTTCTTGAGGAGGTCGATATAGGACATATTTTTTCCTCCTCCCCTTTTCTTTTGTGTGGACACTTATAAGGGCACCCCAGAATCCAATCTGTGGTGTACCTAAGGTACAGGGAATCAATTTAGAGAGGAAGCAGCTAGGCTGGGGTCCTGGATAGCAGGGCCCCAGCCAGACTAAAGTCGAAAAACAGTGAAACATCAGCAAAAAGTGGAGGTAACCATAAGAAGCAGATCCTACTCTCCTACAGTATTGGATACCAAATACTGGGTAAGTTGGTGGCTAACTAGGCTTTCCATAATCTTGCCAAGGTAAAGGAGAAGGGAGATGGGCCTATAGTTTGCTGGATTCAAAGGGTCCGCATTAGTCTTCGTCAGAATGGGCATGACCTGTGCTATTTTCCAGGCTTATTTATAAGTCTCTTGCGTGAACGGTACATCACTTTCTCCCATTTTATGCACCGGCGGTGCAAAGGGCTTGTAAATAAGCTCCCTGGTTCCTACAAGCTGATTTCTTTTGCTTAAGTTCATCAGTGAACCATAAAACAGGGGGTCTAGTGGACTTGCTGTGATTGGGTCTTAAAGGTGCAATTATATCTAAGGTCTGAGTAAAAGACTCCTGAAAAGTTGTGAGCGTACTATTAATGTTCGAGAATTCTGAAATGTATTGAGTAGGAAAGTTAGAGAAGGAGGACTTAGACATTTTCTTCCAGGGCCTAATCTGCCCTTGTGGTTTATTATTCCTACTGATTTGCATTGCATAGAGAGACATCTGAAAACTGAGCATGAAGTGATCTGACCAAGTTAGGGGCAGAGGAGAATTAACTTGAAGGTCCGAAACATTTGTAAAAATAACATCTAGTGTATGACCTGCAGTGTGAGTGGGGCCTGTGACCTTCAAGGACAGCCCCAATGTCTACAGGTAGGAGACAAGAAGTTGGGTTTCCAGATCTGTGACCAATTCGGCATGATAATTAAAGTCCCCCAACAAAATCAGGTTTTTTAAAGCAAGTACGTGTGGGGCAAAGCATTCCATGAGTTTATGGCTGAAATCTTTTTTGGGTCCGGCGGACGATAGACTAAGGCACCCTTCCAGTATTCTCCCTTAGTAACCTCCAGGCTAAATATACAAAGCACTATCCAATCCTTACAGAGAATATATTGACTTAGAGAAAATCTAGATTGTGTGTGAGCACATGTGTTGGAGATCAAACAGGACAATTTCAGGGTGATGTACATATTACTATACTATGTACTATTTGTTCAGCACAAACCCAACCAATCCAGCACTGTACAAGATTAAAGGCAAAGTACAGGACAGCAACCTATCAGTGCCACGCTCATGCTTATTCTGAATGCCTCTTCCGCAATCTTCCCAGACTCTTGTAAACATGCAACTGTCTTCCCATTGTTGAAGAAACCCTTCGCAGACTACTCACCAATTACAGACTTATCTCTCTGGCCAAGGTCTTGGAGAAAATCTTTAACAGCACCTCACCGAATACCTCAACGATCACCAACTCCTCAAAACCACTCAGTCCGGTTTCCAAGGATATGCACTCAGATGAACCTGCTCCTTCCTGACTGTAAGGACCCAGTCAGTCAGCCTAGCACCATACATCTCAGACACTCGCGAGGGGTTCCCGTTATGATCCTCCCTGAGCGCTACCCTCTTAAATGCATACATGATCCCTCTAGCATCAAATGCTCTAATGGCATCAGCCTCTCCCACTAACATCAACGACACACAACTAACTCATTCTCTCCCTCATGGACAAGACGCCCAGTACCCGGATCAAGTTCAATGGCTGCATGACTAAAATCGCCCAAAGGATGAAGACCAACTGTCTAAAGCTGAACACTGACAAGACCGAATTGTGATCTTTGGGAAGAGCACTTCACTGTGGGACTCTACCTGCTAGCCAACATAGCTAAAACTGGCACCCACCACCCATGCCAAGAACCTCAGGATCATAATCAACAGCATACTTGACATGACCTCGCAAGACAAGGCCATCACACCTAATGCTTCCATACCCTTATGATGATGAGGAAGATTTTCAAATGCCTCACAATCAGCATCAGCAAAACAACTGCACACCCCCTAGTCACAAGCAAGCTAGACTGTGGGAACTCCCACTTGCTGGGATAAAAAAAAGCTCACCACAAGGCTGTGGACCTTTCAGACCTCCACGGCCAGAATCACTCTCAACCACCCACACCGCACTCGCATTACACCACACCCGAAAGAGCTCCACTGGCTCCCTATCCACAAACAAGAACAATTCAAGGTCCACACCCACACTTCCAAGGTACTGTATAACACTGGCCCAGCATACCTCAACAATCGTATCTGCTCTCACAAACCTCCCAGACACCTTGACTTGTCTAAACTCCTACTTGCATACATCCCATGCATAGGGAAAAACAGATCCTGGGATCAAACCTTCTCCAATATCACTCCTACACACTGGAACCAACTACCACTACACATAAGGGTCTCCTGCTCACTTCTTGAATTCCACAAGAAACCAAAGACTATGGCTTTTTGAGTAGCCCCACTAGGCCCTGGGTTTGTCTAGACTCATACCTGCTCAGTTCCAGGGTACCTTCCCGGTGATAGTGCACTCTACAAATCTGCATACCATAACAAGGTAGAGTCAACGAGCGATTGAGAAGTAGCTAGACTCTGAAATTTGGTGATGTTTTGATCTTCGCAATTGGCCACAAATGCTTTTAACTTTGTGGGCATGGCTTTATTAAATTGATTCTAATGAGTGATTGGCGGATTTGAACTAATGCCTTGGAACCTTTATTAATAATAATCAGTATTTTAAAAGAGATGAAGAGGTGAGGGCCGACTACACCGTGCATGTCATATATATCTAACTCAAAACCGTATAGAGGAGCCGCGTCCTTCTCATCGAGTCTGTTTGTGATTGGGCAGTGTGAGTGTCAGAAGGTGGTTCTGACCATCTGAGCCGCCTGGATTTTTCGCTTTTTGAAAACCTATTTGTTGAGCTTTTACTGTAGGAGAGCCTCATAAGTTGGGACTCACCCACAGTCAACTCATGATGAAAGAGACTGCATGTGGATTTTACCGGTGTCCCCCTGGTGAGAGTAGGCCGCTGCGCTGCAGCCGGAGTAAGGGGCACCGGGCTGGTTACGTGCATACACGTGTGTACATGCGTGTGCACACGTGTAGGGGCTGCGCAGGGGAGATTCCTGGAGTGCGCAGCCCTGGAGCATCTACAGATTGAATGGTGTGGCAGGAATTATGCAGAGCTGGGTAGTGACATGGAATAGGCTTTATACAATGGGAAGAAACATGTAAGGGAAAGTCAGTGTGCTTTACTGTTTTCACTGAAGGACCACTCCATTATTCTCCTATGAGGATGGGGATCACATGGGATAGTTTCACTTCCCTAGGGCCTACAAATTCCAGACATGCACGAAAGTCCATTGTAACTTAGGTGAGAAGTACTATTCTGCAGAGTCCAAAGTCATATCTGTACTGCTTTTGGGTCATCCAGAAATGTCATATTCCTCTGAGTCAGCTCATAACCAGAGCCTGGCTGGGTGTGACCCTGACAGGCTGGATTAATGACCTTCCTCCCCAAACTGAAGCATCAGAGGCCTAGCCCTTCATGGCAAGCATTCCAAGGGCGAAGGTCTCCTCTCCAAGAGGGAGAGAAGATGGGTGGAGTCTGCCGGTTATCCATCAGCAGCTGTCACCTGGTGCCAGGCACCAAGCTGCTCTGGAGAGGAGGCAGAAAGGGGGGAAGGGGCTTTTCAGAGACCATGTGGCATGAGACCCCTGGACGACGCCATTTTGAACTATCCCAGAGGCCTGGGCAGGAAGGAGGGAGCAGGGGCAGAGAGGTGATGTGTCACTGCTTAATAGGGCAAGCAGAGCCTTCCTGCCAGCCCACTCCAAATTCTTTAAAAAGAGCTTGCACAGGAAGAGGAGCCCTCTCTGGGGTGTGGTCTGATGAGGAAGACTGGTGCTGGAGCCTGGTGCCATGGGCAGTTGGAAGGAAGAACCCCCTGACTGTCCCAGGATCCTGAATTGCGCCAGGAGGGGAGTCCAGGACCAGTGAGCAGAAGCCTGGGCCTCTGCGCAAGGAGAAGAGAGGCCCAGGAGGAGAGCCAGGTGAAAGGCTGGCGCAGGGAGCCAGTGAAGACAGCTCCCTGCTGAGCTCACCCTTCTTGAGACCAGGAGGGCGAAGGAAAGTGCTCCCAGTGGCTGGGGCGCGCCACCAGGAGCAAAAGGAGGTACTAATTGGCAAAGATCGGCCGCCTGGGGGCCGAGATACGCCCCCCAGAGGGTAGGCAACCTTCGACCCCTGAAGAGGACCGATGACGAAGCGCGTGGGGCACCGCCGGTCCCAGATGGGCCCCCGGGGTGGGTCAGGTCCCGGGCCTTCCTCCACAAGAAGTCAAGTCGGGGAGCGCGATTGCGCTCCCCGTGAAAATTGCCCCAACTGGGGTGCCAGGAGCCCACCCTGGCCCCCGAAGACACCGGAGGGAGGGGAGCACCGTTGCGCCCCCCTAGAAGAGTTCCCTGGGGGCCTGGGACCCCAACATCGGGCCCGCCAAAAATAAAGCCGGGGTGTGCCGTTGCGCTCCCCGTGAAGATCTCGGGGGCCCGGGATCCGAACTCCGGGCCCCGATGGTGTCGATGCAGTGGAGGGGGGCTTGCCGTGGCGCGTCCCCCCTGCCACAAGAAGAAAAGCCAGGGAGCGCTGTCGCGCTCCCCGTGAAGATGCCCTGGGGCCCGGGACCCCATCTCCGGGCCCCAAAGTGAAGGCGGAGGAGGGGGGAGGAGTGCCGTTGCACTCCCCCGCAGTAGCGGGAAGGCGGGGGGAGTGCCGTCGCACTCCCCCGAAGACCCGCTGGAGCGGAGATAGCCTCGTGTCTGCCCGCAGGAGCGGGCAGACCTGAAGTGGAGTGCCAGCTCCCACGGCAGCACATGAGTGTGCTGACAGATGGGGAGCCGGCGGGAGACGCCGTGGGTGGGCTCCCCGAGCAGCTCCCCACCGATCCTGCAATGCAGGGGGGCCCGGGTGGGACCGGGCCCCCGCGAAGAGAAGAGCAGCCGGGGGTGGGCTCCCTGAGCCGCGTAGAACATACCTGGGCACAGGAGGGGTCCGGGTGGGACAGGGCCCCCTACGATGGGCTAATGCGATGCAGGGCCGCCATCGCGAGCAGCGCTCCTTTCCCCGAAGCAGCGGGAGAGCCGCTCATCACAAATGCACGCAATGGGGGAAGAGCGCCCCATAATGCCTTGCAGGCCCGGACCGGCCTCCAAGGGAAAGCAGCTTTTTCTCGGCTTGTGGTGGCCCCAGGAGGATGGGGTCACTGTGAAATGTGTGCCAAGGTACAGGGGGAGCTCCAGGAGCAACGCAGTCTCCCCCAGCATGAAGATGGAAAGTCCCCCCCCCTAAGTCTCTGGGGACTCCATAGAAGTAACCCCTCAAGGGCTCAACCAGCAGTCATCAGCATCCTGGGGCTGGAACTTTTGTCTACAGCTGGGGGTGCATTAGGGACTGCACCAAGGTATGAAGTTATAAAGAAGGGTAAACCCAAAAAAGCCACTGGGACCTGGGTGAAGGACAGTACAGTAAAAGGGTGGGTCCCGGTAGGACAATTCTAAAGAACACACACAATTAAATACCAGCAGGCATTGATTCACTTGTACACCAAAATTCTTTGTTCAATATTATTTAATCATATTGAACATCCTGAGATGTTCACAGACCAGCAATTAAACTGGAAAAAATATCAAACAAGTGCCCCACGCGAAGGGGGAGAAAGGGGGGAAAGAAGGTTGTGTGCATCAAGTGAGGGTTGGAAGAGTGAAAAGGAAAGATAGTGACAATAAATACATCACACCATTATTTACAATTAAAACCGGCTTAACTCAGCCTCACAATTGAATGATGCCAAATACATGGCCATTGTTTGAAGTACACTGTCACAGTGATAAAGCACTGTTGACCAAACTGGCACAAAAACGTTGACACAGTCGACGTTTCGACCCCAAAACGAGGTAGGTTACTTAGGTCCTTACAACAGGGTCTTCCCCAGGACTGAGTGTGGGGCACCATGAGCCACCCTCAACTGGATGGTGGAGATACCTTAGGTGGGCCCTTGGGCTCAAAAAGCAGAGAGCGGGTCGATGGCGCTTTGAGTAAATGGTGAGAGTTCCTCGCTGGAAATCACCTCTTGAATCAGGGAAGGTAAATATTTATTATTTAAATCACTTGGGCCCAGATGAACTCCAAGGTTCCAAAGTTGCTGTGAGGGAAAACCACAATCACGACCTTATGAGGAGGCACACAAGAGACGGACGCACTTGAAAGACTTAACATTGGAAGCACCCGTGGGGCTGTGACAAGGTCATGATCGTGTGCCTCCTCATAAGGTCGTGATTGTGGTTTTCCCTCACAGCAACTTTGGAACCTTGGAGTTCATCTGGGCCCAACTGATTTAAATAATAAATATTTACCTTCCCTGATTCAAGAGGTGATTTCCAGCGAGGAACTCTCACCATTTACTCAAAGCGCCATCGACCCGCTCTCTGCTTTTGGAGCCCACGGGCCCACCTACGGTATCTCCACCATCCAGTTGAGGGTGGCTCATGGTGCCCCACACTCAGTCCTGAGGAAGACCCCGTTGTAAGGACCTAAGTAACCTACCTCGTTTTAGGGTCGAAACGTTGAGTGTGTCACGGTTTTTGTGCCAGTTTGGTCAACAGTGCTTTATCACTGTGACAGTGTACTTCAAACAATGGCCATGTATTTGTCATCATTTAATTGTGAGGCTGAGTTAAGCCGGTTTAATTTGTAAATAATGGTGTGATGTATATATTGTCACTATCTTTCCTTTTCACTCTTCCAACCCTCACTTGATGCACACAACCTTCTTTCCCCCCTTTCTCCCCCTTCGCGTGGGGCACTTGTTTGATATTTTTTCCAGTTTAATTGCTGGTCTGTGAACATCTCAGGATGTTCAATATGATTAAATAATAATGAACAAAGAATTTTGGTGTACAAGTGAATCAATGCCTGCTGGTATTTAATTGTGTGAGTTCTTTAGAATTGTCCTACTGGGACCCACCCAAGGTATGAAGGGCTGAGCTGGGGGATGTCTGGAGAAGGGCATCCCCTGGAGGTGAAGAGGTCTAATTGCACGAGAAGTGCATTTACCAATGTTATTTCTTTTAGAGGGACTGAAAGTCACATGTGTAATGTGAAGTACCTGTGTAAGGTGAAGTCATAAGCAAAGTGGGGTTATGTTGCTGGACATTCCTGCTAGGGTGTCTGGCTGTATATGCTTAATCCTGTGATTTTAACTGTGATGCCTTTTAGGGGCTTTAATTGCAATGCATTATAACTGTTATCAACTATGATGAGTACTGTCATTCTAAGTGATGCCCAAACATGTATTCTTGCTACTGCGTTAGGTGAAGAACAACCCAGACTGTTAGCCACTAAGATGTAGAGGTGTATACTGTATGGTCAGTATGAGATGCTCAGTCAGGGTTATGTGACACCAGGGCAGGTGTACCCATTTTAAATGCTTGTTGAGATAATGGGGTGGGTCGCCACTGGGATAGTGCCAGTGAGCAAGGCCCTCGCTCCAGGTTAGGTTCAACCCACTGCATTGGGGGCAAGATGATGTGCATACATGGGAGTGGTGGTACTAGACCCCACCCCCTCTGCGGGAGGGGTGGGAATGTTATGCAATGTCACAAAGTAATTCCAACAGCTTATGTATATTTGTAAATTGTTGCATAGTATTGAGAAGTGTGTGTGTTTTATAAATGTACTCTTCCTTTTATAAAGCAAAGTACAGACTGGACAATCAATTATTGAGTGTTATTTCTGAGTACTGGTAAATGGCGATTACTAGCCCACACCACCTCCCTTGAGTAAGCCTTAGACTGCTCTGCAACGCTACCCTCTGAGAGTCAAGCGCTACAATGGGGTGTTTGGTTCCCAGTGAAGGACAAATGTAGTCATGTTATTTGTGCAGGCCTCACAGATACTGCCTCGTTTTCCAACAGTGAGGATGGTGAATATTCTACACATCTTTTTAACTTAGGGGCATATTAGCAAGGGCACTGTCGCCGCTTTAGCGGCACTTTTTGCCGCTAAAGCGGCGATATTCTTATCGCCCTATCAGCAAACTGTCTCTAACAGCAGTTAGAGACAGTTTTCAGGCATTAGCGCCCGTGTTTTTACCGCTTTGCATGTCAGCGATATTTATCGCTAATTACATGCTAAGTGGGCGTTCCCGACGAACAAACCTGGGAAACACCCGCTAACAGGCCTATCGCCTATTAGCAAGGTGGCCATGGCCCCAGTTAGCGACGTGAAAAGTCGCGCTAACCGGGGTCATCGCCATTTATTTAACACCTGCAATTAGCAGGTGTTAGCCATATCTAACATGGGGGGTGGATTATGCTGATACGACCACAGGGTCGTATCAGCAAGGTTATCGCCGTTTTCCATGAAACATCGCTGGAAAACCAGCGATGTTTCATGGAAAAACACCGCTATGGCTGGAATAATTATCGCCATAGCGCTAAATGTCGCTAATACAGCGTTAGCATGGCAAATTATTCCGACGATAGCCGTCGATAAAAAAGTGCTCGTTAAACACGCTTTGCGATGTTTAGCGCACTTTTTAGATAATATGCCCCTTAATTTTCTAAGAATAGGTGACTTGCGTAGATTGTCGCCCTTGCTTTTCGCAAAGCCTACCTTACTCGATAAACCTAATTCGGATTTCTTCTGAATGACAGCTTTCCCATATAAAAAATGACCCTGCTCGTTTCCTCAATATGTCACCTGTTTCCTGTGGCCGATCTTGTTACGAATGATGTTCCGCTAGAGGCAGGCAATACAATTCCTTGCCTGATCCCAAGAGGTAGCAGTTTGGAAAGGGCATGTTTTTAATGACTACTCACTTTCTTCCCACCCCCCACGGCTCCTTGCAACATATGGGAAAGGTGCTCCGCTTTGACTGGGAAGGCCAGAACAGAGGGTTTCTTCACGATAATAAAGATGTTATAATAAACTGCAAGACATTTCATAACACTTCTTCGTGCAATACCTTCCCCAAGGGTTATTGAATCTATGGCAGTCGGAATTCTTGGGTACTATTCCGCTAAAAGGTTTTCTCGCTACCAACTCTGGAATGAGGACACAGTGAATGTGAAGGGTATGCACACAAAGGCCAGAGTCCTGTCCAAGTCATTGCCTACTTCATTCACTATCTTCGCTCAGAATAGAAATCAGTAAGACGGATAACGTTTCCTTGTTTTTACAAAATAAATGCAGGTATATTGTGTCCTACTTATTCAGCTGGGTAGCAGCTGCTGTGCTTAAAATAAATATGCAGAAAGAACACCAAGTGCCAGATCTCAGTATTTTATATAGTTTCCTGCCTTCATTAATAATCCCTGGATTGCAACCAGTGAGAGCCGAAGTGCAGCACCAACAATAACAACAGTACTTCAACCACGAGGCAAAGAAGAAGCGAATGCAACCACTTCAACAATGGGCTGACAATATACCAAATGACATGTATGGCCGCTGAAATAAGACCATGCCTGTCCTAATTAATCATGGTTAATGTCACTTTGGAAATCTGAGTTAAAACGGGTGGCAAAAGAATCACGACTCATAATCCTAATAATATGCATTCATCATCATTCCCCTTATATGCTAATTGACTGTAATGACAGTCGGACTGCCAGGGGTTTCATTTTTGTGTACATTGGAATGCAGCTATATTGAGCGAATGAACGAATGCTAATTTGTAAAGCGTGCCAATGCCCAGGAAAAGAATGTCCGGGAGCTAGCACAGGCAGCTGACGAGACAAATTACAAATATATAGGTATGCTTGCCATTTTTTATGAAAGGTCTTATGAAAAGTGTTGAGACGCAGATGCAGGGGAAGCGAGTTCTAAGCATCAGCTTGGATTACAGGGAGTACCACGTGCATCCGTGAGAACCTTTCAACATTAGGTAATAACCAGAAGATAGGATGAACTGGAGTGAATGTCCTTGGCGGTGGGTAGTATGTAAAGATAGTGCTCATGTAAGATTAAGAGGAAAAAGCGCTTAGACAGAGAGAGCCCCTTAAAAATTATGGTTCGGGGGGCGTGGCCAGCCAAGATGGCCCACCGATCTATGGGGCTGATTACGATGGCGGAGGGACTGGAGTCCGTCCGCCATGGTAGTGGCGACCGGGACCGTCTGCAATACCTGCGGCGGTTCCGCACACCGAATTAGGATGCGACCGCCACCATGGCGGTCGCACCTTGCACTCTTAATATTGCGGCGGGTGCTGCTGACAGCAGCACCCGCCGCTATGTCAAAAATGCATGTCGTGCATTTCACTGCACTACGTGGCAGGCACCACATGGTGCCTGCCACTTGGTGCAGTGAAATGTTGGGGGGTACCATGGGTACCCCCGCAGTGCACAAACATCCCCCAACACATTGGGGGCCCGCAACGGGCCCCCGAAACCAATCTCCACCAGCCTTTCAATGGCGGTTTACCCGCCGTGGAAAGGCTGGCGGAAGACCGCATCGTAATTTGGAGGATGGTGCCTGCTAGGCACCGCACCATTTTACGGATGCAGACCGCTCCGCCAGGCAATCGGAACAATTGCCTGTGGCGGTTCCGTGGAGGACGGTCTTTGCGTCCGCCGCGGTCGCGGTCTGGATCCCACCGCCATCGTAATCTGGCAGTGGGAAAATCGCGGTCCGATGTGGGAAGGACCGCCACCACCGGGCTGGCGGTGACGGTCCTTCCGCCATTGTAATCGGCCCCTAAATCCGCTGAGGCTCCGAGGCGAAACCGTAGGAGTAGTTACCTATTCATGAGAAATAAGGGGAAATCACACCACGAATAATGCTAAGAGGCCAGTAACAGCGGAGATGCCAGAAATCTGACAGAGAGGAGACGTGATGGGTGCCTCCTTCACCTTAAACAAAAGAACCACAAAAACAAAACAAAAAGAAAAACACAAAAGAATAATAAGAAAACAAAAACAGAGAGAAAGAAGAAAACACCCACAACAAAAAATGTAGAACTTCAAAGCAAAACACAAAAACAAAACCATTAGGTGTGAGAATGCAGAGGAAAAACATAAACCACCATCAAGGATTCAGAAGTTCAGAGCACAAAGTCCTTTAAACGGGAGGATACTGCAGAGCATGGCCGAAGGTGGTATCTACCAGTCCCGCGTCGGCCGTCAGCGCTCTCCCGGCCGGTATCCTCACTGGCCTCCGGCGGATGATGGCAACCATCAGTATCTTCTGAAGACGAAACACCTGACACCGAGCGGGGAATAGTTGCAGACTTGCTGATTGGATCCGTACTGGGTGTCTCAGGTAAACAGACGTTGTCAACAAGTGTACCCGGTGTCGGATAGACATCATCGGAGTCAGCCCCACTGTCCAGCACTTCATAGGGCATGTTCACTTCTGTCTCTGGTACCCTTGAATATACGTGCTCTTTAAAACAGGATACATTCCGGGTGATGGATTCTCCTGCCCTGTGGGCTGTAATCATGGTCCCATTTACCGCTTAAACTATCCACGGATCTAACTCGAAAGGAAGCGTGTATTTGCCTCGAGGGCGGCGAGTCTTAACCATGACAGCATCACCAACAGAAAAGGATTTTGTATGGGCTCTATGAGCTCGGGACATATTGTCATTCTTGGTCTGAGGTTGCCTCAGTCTTACCACAACTTGCTCCTGTAAATCGGACGGCTGGTCCACCTGAGGTATAATGTAATTCACAGTTCTATTTATACAGAGAGAGACCGGGCTCACTTGTGTTGTTGAGTGAGGCGTGAGTCGATACTCCCTCAGAACATTTTCGAGCGCACATTCCATATTCTGACCACGGGCTAGCGCAATGCGAAGGACCTTGTTCAGCGTGCGCATAAAACGATCCACCTCCTCATTCGCTTGAGGCCAACAAGCGGTAATCTTCCGGTGCACAACACCCCGAGACAATAGGTATTCTGCAAACTCATGGCTGGTAAAAGGCGGGCCATTATCTGTATGCAATTCCTTAAGAAGCCCATGTGTGGCCATTATCTTCTCCAGCCGTGAAACGGTGTTAGTCGCAGATAAGGAATCCAAGATCTCCACCTCAGGATATTTCGAAAAATCATCAATGACAACTAACATATGTCGGCCATCTGGTAGGCTTCCAAAATCAGCGCTGGCCCTGTGCCAGGGATATGGTGGTATATCCTCCGTGATGATCGGAGCAGGGGGTTCAGCAGAGCCAGTTGCTTGACACAGAGGGCACTGGCGAACCGTCCGCTCCACAACGTTGTCGAGATTGGGAAACCACACTTTACAGCACAAACGGGACTTAGTCTTAACAATCCCTTGATGAGCAAGGTGGGCCAAATCAACCACCCGCTGCTGTAGTGTCCGAGGAATCACCAGATGAGAGCCTCGCATGAGGCAACCCTCTGGAGACACTGCCAGTTCGACACGAACGCTATGAAATGCCCTCAGGTCGGTGCGGGCCTCATCAGTCCTACAAGGTAGCTTCTCCAGTAACAGGTGCCCACTCCCAGATGTCACCGAGGCGATAGCCAGCTGTAAGCACTCATCCTCAGACGTGGCACTCACAAACTCCTCCAATGCAATGGGTCGAGGGCGTGATCGCTCCACCACCAGCCTCACATATTCTTCCATCTCGCTGGCCGCACACTCCTCCTCGTCCGTAGTTGGTCGAGCGTGTCTAGAGAGAAAATCCACAGGGCTCTGTGCCCCTGATCGATATACCACCTGGAACTGATACTCCTGCAACTGCAGAATCCACTTCTCAATACGTGGTGGGGGCTTCGAACAATGACCCATAAAAAGTGGGATCAACGGCTTGCGGTCCGTATGAAGCACAAACGGCTGCCCATAAAGGTAAAGATAGAAGTGTCGACAGCCCCAGTGAACAGCAATGGCCTCTTTTTCGATGTGTGAATATCGTTGCTCTGTCTCCGTCAGAGCACGGCTCGCGTAAGCCACAGGAGCCCATGCTCCATCTTCCTGCTTCTGTGACAGCACAGCACCAAGGCCAGAAGGGCTTGCATCTACAGACAAGTTGAAATACACCAGAGTGGTATCAGCAGAGAGAGCCCGCTTGGTGTCCTGAAAAGCTTGATCCTGAGCTGGCCCCCAAACCCAACTGACATTCGTTTTCGTTAGTTCCCTCAAAGGAGCAGTAAGGCCTGTCAGATCTCAAATGAATCATCCACAGTATGTAACCATGCCCAGGAAACTCCTTACGCCAGTAACCCTGGTGGGGGCAGGCGCCATCTGGATGTCATGGACTTTGGACGGATCTGGTGACACTCCATGCTGAGTAAAACGATATCCAAAGAAAGCAATCTCTGTTTTGAGAAATTCGCATTTATCACAGTGGAGAGTAAGGCCACACTCCTGTAGATGCTGGAAGGTGTCCCTCAGGCGGTCCATGTGTTCCTCCAAGGTGGTTGCATGCACAAGAATGTCATTGTTGACATTAAGAACACCTTTTAGGCCTGCTAGCACTCCTCAGATGGTGTCTTGAAAAACCTCGGCGGCACTGGACACTCCAAAACTAAGGCGCTTATATCTCCGTAGACCAACATGTGTTGAGAAAGTGGTTATAGCTCGTGATTGAGGATCCAACAACAATTGATGGTATCCTGCCCGCAGGTCCATTTTGGAAAACCATTTGGAACCGCTCACCTCAGCCACAATGTCGTCTACGGTAGCGGTCAGATGACGCTCTCTTCGGATCGATTGATTGGGCAGCCTCATTTCCACACAGATTCGTACCTCACCTGGCTGCTTGGGCTTCCGTGCCACAACAATGGGTAACACCCTGAGAGTTGGACCATCAACCCGTTCCATGATGTCAGCTTGCTCAAGTTTCTTCAACTCCTCCTCCACCTTCGTCCTCAAATGAAACGCCACTCTTCTGTGCTTGAGTGCCACCAGCTGAATAGAACGGTCGACATGAAGATGGACCATATGACCCTTAAGGCACCCAGTGCCCTCAAATAACAATGAACATTCACCCACTAAGGATTTCACATTCTCCTGATGGATAGCAAAAGCGAAAGCCACCAATTGCAGACATTTGGCTGTTCGACAACTCAACAGAATTCCTGACCCCTCCTGGGTAACGTAAATCTTGGTCCGAGTAGAGTGGGAATCATGAGAGATGTTAGTAGTGAACACTCCAGTCAATGAAAGAGGAACAGAGGACCCATAAGCAAACACTCGAGTGGACGTGCCTCGCAGACTCGGTTGTGAAGGAAGAGTCTGCAGCATTGAACGAGCCATGATATTTATAGATACCCCAGTATCGATCATCGCTTGAACAGGGTGTCCCTCAATCAACACCCTACACCTAGGAATCCGCCTACTCAAACCACCATCTGGTTGCATGGCATGGATTACATGGATGGTTCCCTCCACGTCATCATCATCCATGTCCCCATCTTCTGTGAGGGAGGAAGGAGCCCCTAAAGCATTCACTTGTTTTGATCGCGGCCTTCAATGGATGGCAGATCAACATACTCTTGCAAAATGATGAAGTTTATTACATGCGGAGCACCTCTTTCCTTGAGCAGGGCACGGGCCTTGATGGGGAAAAGAACCACCGCATCCGTAGCATGTCCGGTTAGAAACTTGTGACTTACTGCGCACCGACATTTTACTAGATAGCACAGCGTTGACAGGCTCTATCTTCACCTGGCGTTGCAGAGCAGCCTCCATGTGTGCCGCACATACCCTGGACAACTCCTTTGACCTCCCCATCGTGAGGATGTCCGCCATCGCCATCCCTGGAACCTGGAGTATATGCTCCCTCAGTTTGGCTGATGCACACCCCTGGATAAATTGTGCATGTATCTCATCATTAGTGTCCGGCAACGTGCACGTGCTTGCAAGCTCCCTGAGCTGGGCATAGAAACCATCCACGGGTTCTTCCGGGAGCTGTCTCGCCTGTCGCAACAAGAAACGTTCATAATCAGGGTTGGTGAGATGCCCAAAATGGGCGGACAAAGCAGCCTTCAAGGTAGCATAGGTATGCGGTGGTCCAGCTTCATCCACGGATTTACCCAGCTTGTGTAATGCAGCCCCACCCAAGTGTGGTAGCATAGGCCGTTGACGGTCATCTGGGAGGCTCACTGCTGCAAAATAAGTTTCAAGACGCTCCAGCCAGTCTCTCCAATTGGCTGCCTGCGCAGAAGGCGGGCCATCAAGTAAAAACGGCTCCACAGGTGGTACCGTGGTCATGATAATGACTGAAAAGTTACAAACTGCAAACCTTATGCAGCACCAACAAACTACGATATGCAGACTGGTGAAGCATTGTGCTACGTCACAAGCACATAGCAGGATATGTTATCCAGGGACCACAAACGTTGAGCAAAACCATAAAAAGTCCCATCAGTTACCTCCATTTATTGTTCTATGGCCACAGGAAATAAAGAAAATCCAGCCTTCTCCAGTCGACTTACTCAGAGCACCACAGCGTCACTCCAAACCTCCTCAGCTTCTGCCCATTCGGTGCACCAGCAGAACGCAAGCAGCACTCTCCAGACCGCAGACCAAAACTTGTCTCCATCAAACAGGACAGTCTCTCGGCCGGCCGCTGCAGCGAAGCATGGCCCGACCGCACTGGAAGGGGCAGAGCCACAACTCTTGACCCGGAAGCAGAGCACACAGTGTGCACCGGCCGGCAGGAGGTGGAATCACCGGCACGGGAACAGAACAGCAAAACGCCAAGGCAGCTGGTCTCAACACCTCACACCATGCGGGGGAAGAATGGAAGGCATCCCACCTTCGTCGCCAGTTGGTGCATGGTGACGGAGCCCTGGAACCAGACACGCGCAGGTACACAACTGACACACACACCAGGGATTTGCTTGTGTGGTCGCAGATCCCGTACCACGGGTTCCTCCGGCCCCATTTATTTACGTCACACTCGGGACGGCCACTCCCAGTTCTGGCTGAGACCAAACATAACACTGGTGGCGTCTGATTGGCTGCTGAAGCCCAGGAGCAATGAGGTGATGGCGGCATAAGAAGGCCGACACGGCGAGAGAAGGCTGGCACAATAGAAAGTCACAAGCTCCTGCCAACCGTAGTCGGTGACAAGAGGAGTAGGGTGGCGGGAGACCCCTCCCCACAGGGAGAGAACAAAGGAAAACAGGCGCGAGGGAGGCTGAGGTGGCGCCCAGGGGCCGCACCGACCTCCTCTTTCTACTGGCTCCCCTTCATAGCGGCATCGCAACGCAGGAGTGGCCAACTCACCGGCAGGTGATCGAGGCTCAGCAGAAGCAGGGAGATCTCTCTAGTCCCTAACGATCCTTGGAGCGTAACCCCTGGAGTCCCGTGCCTGACACCAAGATGGCGGTCGTCTAGGACTCAGACGGCCCGGCTGATTGCAGGAAGCCGATGAGTGCCTATGAGTGAGGAATGCGGTGATGTGCTGGAGAAGAGGCACGGGGAACTAATCCTCATGCAGGGCCCACACTCCCAGGCTCCAATTAGCAGATCCTCCCCCCTTGGTGCCTGACCTTAACTTGGCAACCGTCTAAGAGGAGCTGGAGATCCTCCCTTCTGCACGATAGAAATTGACAACAGCAGCATGCAGTCTGAGAGGAAATTATCTAAAGGGGCGGAAGGGCTGACATAGAGCACATCAGGTATACTCCGGCCCATGAACTATAGAGTGCAGTCACCACCAATAAAAGGACACGGAAGATGCATAACATAACCTGCCACACCCAGATGAAAGAGACCAAAGTCCCCATGTAGGAAGAAGCCGATTCATGAGACCGTTTAAGATTGTTTTCAAGAGTGGAGAGTGGGGCCTGGCATAGTCGCTCCCAAGTGGCCTTCATCAGTGACCCTACCACAGGAGTGGAGCCATAACGGAACGCACGGAGAAACAAAAATCAGCAAACTTCAGCTAAAAGACTCTATGCAACAAGTGGAGACACAGATATCACCTCCACTCACACAAAGTTACGCCTGAATAGCGGCACCCAGCTTGCGTACTATGATTTAGCGAGCCAGGAGACCAGGATCCGAGCGGTTGGCTCTCACACGTGGATTCCAGCACATGGTGCGGTCTCGCCTAGCCCTAGAGGGGACACCCACCAAGTGCCACTGACTCTATGCCACTCAAAAAGATACAGGCGTATAGAGTCACCAGCTACTTCTCACCTACTGAAATGAGAGGGTCTACTGCAAAAGGAGGTCCGGAGGAAAGAATGACGCTTACTAAAGAGGACCTTCTGGCCTCCTGAAGAGACTTTAAGAGAGAGCTCAAAGAAGAACTCAAGGCAGATCTGGAGGGCTCATTGGAGGCTCTCGGCTCCTACATCCAGGGCAAACTTACGTCTCTGCAACAGGATGTTTACTCAGTTGGCATTCGCATGCAAGACATTGAATCCAAAGTACAAGAGCTGGAATGCAAAGTAGCCGACATGGAAGACTCGAGGAAAATGCTCTGCGAGCAAATACAGGTCAATATCCTAAAATGTGAAGACCTCAAAAACAGGTCCAGGAGGGACAGTATACACCAGCACCTTCTGGAGGAGGGAGCAGAAAAATCTGACTTGGAGGCATTTGTCCTGGGCCTATTCGGAGAGCTACTCGGCTCAGGAGGCCTAAAGATCAAAAAAGACAGGGTCCACATGGTGGGCCCACCAACACCTGGAAGAAATCGAAGACCGAGAGACGTGCTAGCCAAGCTACACTCCTTCAAGATGAGAGAGGCAGTTATTCAGGCAACAAGATCGAGAGAGGAAATGTCTTTCCAGGGCTTCACGTGTTCCCTATTCCAGGATGCGGCCCCGGTGACACTAGCACATAGGCAACAACTTCGCACAATCACAGAGCAGCTGCGACGTGATCACATAAAGTACCGGTGGACATACCCATTAGGAATCACTTTTTCCCTCCAAAATAAACAATATCATTTCACCTCCTATGCAGAAGCGGCGGAACTCCTTGGTCTTCCACCTCCCGAAAAAACGTGCAATGAGGGCGCCCCGTGTGGCGCAGGGGAAAAGTTGGAGGGAGAGGGCAGTGGAGGACGATGGCAGACACAGAATCGTCCAAGGCCACAAAATAAGAAATGAACTGACGCAGCAGAGGGAAGATGCACAGTTGGGGCAACCAGGGCGACAGTTGAATAGTTATCCAAGTAATGTTCCTGGTGACCCAGACCGGCTTTGTAGGAACTGACATGAGGTTTGGTTATGATCTGGGGCACTGAAGTACCCAATGCCTAGTCTGCGTCATGCTAGCATGTGGTTAGGGTGGAGATACCTAGTGGAGAACGGGAGGGGATAGCTATTCTAGGACTCCCTAAAATAATAATTAGCTAGTGACTTGCTTATAGTAAATTTGGCTCGCCACACGCGGTTATGGACCAATACATTCACAGTAAGTGTGTAACAACGTACGTTAATGATGCACATTATGGATTGCTGGGTCACGATGACCCTTAATGTTTAGTTTCAAGTATTTCTTGTTGTTTTAGTTATGGGTGCACAGGTGCTATCATCTCTCTACGAGGTATACATAGAGGCGAGGGAGGGACTGGCGAGGCGACACTGCGCGGGACATAGAGAGGGGGGAGTCCATCAACGAACTGACTGTGCAGCAGAAACACTGACTTATAATTCTATAAATTAAATAGAAATGGTGCTTACCATATTTACGTGGAATGTTAAGGGGCTTAACTCCCCAGCTAAATGCAAAAAACTATGGAAATACCTCTTAGACTAGAGGCATGATGTGGTAGCCTTACAGGAAATGCACATGAAAAGGTCGGAGGAACACCGGCTGCAACACCGGACCTATCCCATTGTCTATCATTCATCAGCTTCGACTAAACATGATGGGGTAGCTCTATTCTTCCACAGCTCTTTGAAGTTTCAAACAGAGGGCAGTGAAACAGACAAAGAGGGCAGAATAGCTATGGTCAAGGGGCGGCTACATGGTTGCCTTTGTACATTTGCTTCCTTCTACGCGCCTAACTCTAATCAAGCTACATTTATGTCCTCGGTCCTATCATTATTAGGGAAGTTCGCCGAGGGAGACATTTTTCTACTGGGAGACTTTAACCTGACATGGGATGCAGCCTTCGATAGCACACAACCTCAAAGGGTGATCTCAAGTAACTAAATGTTTGAAAATGGAGTTCTCTGCCATGGGCCTGGTGGACACATGGTGCATGCCATACCCATCCACCAGGGATTATATTTTCTTTTCCCACCCACATAGGTCTTATTCTAGGATTGATTACATTTTTGTGAGCAAGAACCTAGCTCCAGCGCTGCAGGCTGCCCCCATATACCCAATCACTATGTCTGATCATGCACCAGTCACATTGACACTAGCCTGGTATGCTGCCCCCCCAAAATACAAACAATGGTTCTTCCCGGTAGCTCTGACATGGGATCGCCGTCTGCGTGATGAACTGCACAATTCTATGAAGGACTATTTCCTTTTAAATAACCCCAAGGATACCTCTCTGGCTACCAATTGGGATGCCTTCAAAGCAATGTTCGAGGCAAGTGCATAGCCCTTCAGATCTCAACTGTGATAGCTTATTATAGTCAAGAGCTAACATGACAATGTCTGCTGCCAGAGGCAGCAGCCGGTTGGAAAGGTAGGTCAGGTCACAGACCGCAATTAAAGCAGTTGTTTAAACGTTGCTTATCTTTCTTCTGCTCATTTTTAACTCTGCAGTGCCGAACAGAAAGTAGATATTTATGGTAACAGGTTTATTTTCGGCACTTCTTTAGAAAATATTGAAAAGTTAGAATCTTTCTGAGTGTTTCAGCTGCGTCTGCTTTTTTTTTTTTTATGAATTCTGTTTGACTGCTACCAATACCTTTTTTCAACAAGTTTTTTTTTATGTGTTTAATTTTGCATTAGCGATTCTATATTTATTCTTCATGTTTGCAAATATTTTCTCTCTTTCATATGAAAGAGACATGCCCCAAGGATTTAAGTGGTTTGTGGGAAAGGCGATGCCGCATCTATGTATTATTATGGGAAAAGTATCCTCTGCCGTACATGATAAGGATATTGCAAGTCTCCTCGGAGTCCCATAACCTCATAAAGGAACTCCTCGGCCACTTGCAATATTCTTATAATGTGCGTAATGGGGTACTTTATCCCTTATATAATAAGGTTTTGGAATCAAATTACTAACATAATAAGAGTGAGTATGGGAAGAGAATAGCTCAAACTAAGGGGGAGAGTTTCCAAAAAGTCGCGCAACGCAGCGCAGCCCCCCGTGAGGCAGCGCCCCGTTGCGCCACAGGGAGGGAGCAGGAGAGCGCCATATCTTCAGAGATATGGCTCTCTCCTCCCCTTTCCCTTGTGCCGGCGTTGATTTCAGCTGCTGTGTGCCATGCACCCACCTTAGCGCCGCAGAGCTAGGGTGTGTGCATGAGTGTAGCATAGGTTTTGTACAGGAAGGGTACCCTTCCTGTACAAAATACTATGCAAGGCACGATGCAAAGCTTTTCCCACTTTGCATACGTGCTGCACAGTGCAGCACGCATGGAAAGTCGGAAAAGCATGGAGAAATGAAAGCATTTCTCCTGATAGCGCCTCCTTTGAAGGAGCGTGCACTTTTGGTGCAAAACCATGTTTACAAATATTTGTAAATATGGTTTTGCGTCAAAAGGCATGGGTGATTGCATGGGAACGCCCATGTACCACCCATGTAACGCCCCCTCGGCGCAAAGTAACGCAAAGCAGTGCTTCACGCTGCTTTGCGCTTCTTAAAGAGTGCTTTCCAGCGCAAAACAAGTTTTGCGCTGGAAAGAAAATAGCAAACAAAAAAAATTGCGCTGGTTTGCGTCACTTTTGTGACGCTAAGCCAGCGCAAAAGTTTTGAAAATCTCCCCCTAAGTCTATTTAGAATAGGTTAGGATTTATCTTTGAATTGAAATTGTCCAACTGATTCAGTCGACTTATAAATGTCTCTCAAAATGAAATTGCAGATCTAATATATTCTACTAAAGGGTCTCAGGCACCAAGGCAAAATGAGTTCCCTTTTTCAGTGGTTAAGTTAAAATCTGTCTTTTGAGCTACTTATTTGTTAGCACCATATCAGTATATCCTGGCTCGTGGAAAGATTCTGACTTTCTCATTTGAAGTCACCGGGTCACCATTACTAAAAGGGATCTTGATCTTGCCCCAAACACTTTAGGATTACTGTACTTCCTAACAGCAAGGGAAAACATGTATTAATTGATCTTGAACACATAATCCAATGGACAGATGATGAAGCAATCATACTGACTGAACAATCTGGCTTTACCCACCAGTCTTGCACTATTGGAAATATTATGGCTCTAAGCTGTCTTGCCTCAAAGATAATGCATTGAGGCAATTGTATCACTGCCTAGTATATTATTCTATTGCTTTTGATGGAGTGAGTTGCAAATATCAATGGGCTAAAATTGGGGAACTGGGTATAGAGTTTGAACTTCTAAAGTTGTTTCAGATGTTCTGTGAGGGTAACTGGGTGACAGTTGGCTTATGGAAAGAAGGCTCAGACATAGGGCAGATGAAAACAAAATGGCCTTAAGCAAAACCAACACTTTTCAGCTTCTATTTGGCGGACCTTCCAGTTCACCTTAGGCTAGCAAGTTGTCTTCCAACAAATCTTGGTAGATCTCAGCTTTCCGCCCAATGTATCTGGATGACCTTGTACTTACATACCAAAGTATATCACTTTAGAGCTTGAGAAAAACTACTATTAAACAGGTAAAGGTATACAAATACTGAGCCCGCATTGCAATTTGGTTTCCACTTTACAGCTAATGCTCACAAGATACAAACTACAGTGCCAGGTCTGAAAATATTCTTTAGGCAGATTTGTGACCTTTCTATTTACCCAGCATCGACAACTTTCGATTTCATATAAATGCAACATTACTGTACGTGGTTGTGGTATATGTGGTTATGGATGATGTCAAGTTAAACTGTACTGAGAGTTCCTTATAAAAATGGTGCAATATTGCATATTTTGAAATTAAAAAGAATATTCCAAATTGATCTTTTAAAAAATTGAAGAAATATAATTTCCCCCCAAATTAATTCTTAAAAAGCATTGAAAGAAAGGATCAGTTGTCAGACACCCTTGTTCTCAAAGCAGCAGTTGAGTTGGCCATGCAGGCAATATAGTATTGATGAAGAAAATCTATTACATATTCTGTCTATTTGCCCAGGGATAAATGATATGCAGAGGACATATCTTTAAGTGATTTGAACGCTAATCATGTTTGCACTACATTAACTGCTTCTGCATTTTTCAACCAAGCTAAAAACAATAAACAGTGTGCCTTGTTAATAGCATTTTTGGAAATTGCTTTGAGGCAATTTCCTGCGGTTATCGAATTAATATAGTAATATTAGTTGTTTGTTATGGTAGAATCTGTAGGATACTGAGCTAAAAGTACAGTGTGCCAATTTACATATGAACAGCTGGTAAAATGAGAAATTGCCCTCACAGTGATATATTTATGATAGTGTTATATATCATTTTAATTATTTCTTTAATTCATTCTACTTTTGTATGTTTTGCTTATTAACACTTTTTTAGTTTGTGTAAAGAGGGCCTAACAAGCCTAGTAATTTGACAGGTTATCATTTTTGTATTTGATTGACTGGTTCTGCTTTTAAGTTTATTTTTATAAATTTTACAAGGAAATGAAATTTTATATAATAATGGGCCTTATTATGATAACGGGCAGTCAGATAGCCGGCTGCTATCAAGTCGGTCAGACCGCCAAATTATGATGTGACCGCCGGGCTGGCGGTCAGAAAAGTGCACTTTAACACAGCGGCTTGTGCTGCAGCCCTGGAAAATGGTTGCAGCACAGGCCGCAGTGCAAAAGAGCAGTTTGTACACATCCATTCACTGTGTGCCATGCTCTACATGCTGTGCTAGGCGGCACTACATGTGCCCCCTAGGCCCCTTTGGGGTGGCCCACGAGGGACAGGGGCCCTGTTTGGGGCCCCAAAAGTCAATTTTTGACAGCCTTTTCATGGCGGTGGGACCGCTATGAAACAGCTGTCAGAAAGGGACAATGTAATCCCGATGGCGGTGCCTACCTCGGCACCACCATCATTAGGGATTGTGATTCTGACCGTTGCCCAGTTGGGATCAGTAAATCCTGTCTGAGATGGTGGTCTGTCCCTTCTCCAACAAGGGTCCGACCACGTGCATCATAATGCGGCAATCGGACCAAAGGGCTGACGGTCGTGCGGATTGCCACTGACGGTTTCCGGCAGGCTTTCCATGTTGGGCTGTCCGACATGGAAAGCTGGTCAGAAAGCGCGTTTGGGGGCTCCTAGCAGGGCCCCCTTTTCCCCTGGGCCTACACTTGTGGGCCTGCCCCCTGTAAATCCCTGAACCGTGTGGCAGGCACCATGAGGTGCCTGCCACAAGGTGCAGGGATTTACAGAAACTCCCATTTTTTTATGGGAGTTGTGGTGCGGATGGTTTCTCACTGCTGCACAAGCTCCCATACAGAATTGGGAATTGCAGTTTACGGACCGCCGACCGGAGGTCAGTCGATCCCACATCCGCAGAGATGTCGGTCAGAGGCAACTCCGACCAACATCATAATGAGGCCCATAATATAAATCCGATACATAAATTCAGTCATTTTTTTTTCAAAAATGTTTCAGACTCTAATTAATTACTACAGCTGACTCTTCAAATTATATTAATTATTCCACAAGTCCGGAAGGTAAAATAATACCATGTATTTACAAAAGCACTAATTTTATTGTTTTATTCAATTTTAAAAACTATTATTCTAACTCCACTGGGGACATATGTAAAGGTAGATGCTTGACAGTGACTGTGTGCCAAAATAGTATTCTGACTCTGCTGGGAGCATACCTCAGGGTATGTGATGTAAATAGAAAGGTCACAAATCGGCCTAAAGAATATTTTCAGACCTGGCACTGTAGATTGTATCTTGTGAGCATTAGCTGTAAAGTGTCCCATAACCTCATAAAGGAACTCCTCGGCCACTTGCAATATTCTTATAATGTGCGTAATGGGGTACTTTATCCCATATATAATAAAGTTTTGGAATCAAATTACTAACATAATAAGAGTGAGTATGGGAAGAGAATAGCTCAAACTAAGGGGGAGATTTTCCAAAAAGTCTCGCAGCGCAGCCCCACGTTGCGCCACAGGGCGGGAGCAGGAGAGCGCCATATCTTCAGAGATATGGCTCTCTCCTCCCCTTTCCCTTGTGCCGGCGTTGATTTCAGCTGCCATGCGCCATGCACCCACCTTAGCGCCGCAGAGCTAGGGTGTGTGCATGAGTGTAGCATAGGTTTTGTACAGGAAGGGTACCCTTACTGTGCAAAATACTATGCAAGGCACGATGCAAAGCTTTTCCCACTTTGCATACGTGCTGCACAGTGCAGCACGCATGGAAAGTCGGAAAAGCATGGAGAAATGAAAGCATTTCTCCTGTTAGCACCTCCTTTGAAGGGGCGTGCACTTTTGGCGCAAAACCATGTTTACAAATATTTGTAAATATGGTTTTGCGTCAAAAGGCATGGGTGATTGCATGGGAACGCCCATGTACCACCCATGTAACGCCCCCTCGGCGCAAAGTAACGCAAAGCAGTGCTTCACGCTGCTTTGCGCTACTTAAAGAGTGCTTTCCAGCGCAAAACAAGTTTTGCGCTGGAAAGAAAATAGCAAACAAAAAAAAATTGCGCTGGTTTGCGTCACTTTTGTGACGCTAAGCCAGCGCAAAAGTTTTGAAAATCTACCCCTAAGTCTATTTAGAATAGGTTAGGATTTATCTTTGAATTGAAATTGTCCAACTGATTCAGTCGACTTATAAATGTCTCTCAAAATGAAATTGCAGATCTAATATATTCTACTAAAGGGTCTCAGGCACCAAGGCAAAATGAGTTCCCTTTTTCAGTGGTTAAGTTAAAACCTGTCTTTTGAGCTACTTATTTGTTAGCACCATATCAGTATATCCTGGCTCGTGGAAAGATTCTGACTTTCTCATTTGAAGTCACCGAGTCACCATTACTAAAAGGGATCTTGATCTTGCCCCAAACACTTTAGGATTACTGTACTTCCTAACAGCAAGGGAAAACATGTATTAATTGATCTTGAACACATAATCCAATGGACAGATGATGAAGCAATCATACTGACTGAACAATCTGGCTTTACCCACCAGTCTTGCACTATTGGAAATATTATGGCTCTAAGCTGTCTTGCCTCAAAGATAATGCATTGAGGCAATTGTATCACTGCCTAGTATATTATTCTATTGCTTTTGATGGAGTGAGTTGCAAATATCAATGGGCTAAAATTGGGGAACTGGGCATAGAGTTTGAACTTCTAAAGTTGTTTCAGATGTTCTGTGAGGGTAACTGGGTGACAGTTGGCTTATGGAAAGAAGGCTCAGACATAGGGCAGATGAAAACAAAATGGCCTTAAGCAAAACCAACACTTTTCAGCTTCTATTTGGCGGACCTTCCAGTTCACCTTAGGCTAGCAAGTTGTCTTCCAACAAATCTTGGTAGATCTCAGCTTTCCCGCCCAATGTATCTGGATGACCTTGTACTTACATACCAAAGTATATCACTTTAGAGCTTGAGAAAAACTACTATTAAACAGGTAAAGGTATACAAATACTGAGCCCGCATTGCAATTTGGTTTCCACTTTACAGCTAATGCTCACAAGATACAAACTACAGTGCCAGGTCTGAAAATATTCTTTAGGCCGATTTGTGACCTTTCTATTTACCCAGCATCGACAACCTTCGATTTCATATAAATGCAACATTACTGTACGTGGTTGTGGTATATGTGGTTATGGATGATGTCAAGTTAAACTGTACTGAGAGTTCCTTATAAAAATGGTGCAATATTGCATATTTTGAAATTAAAAAGAATATTCTAAATTGATCTTTTAAAAAATTGAAAAAATATAATTTCCCCCCAAATTAATTCTTAAAAAGCATTGAAAGAAAGGATCAGTTGTCAGACACCCTTGTTCTCAAAGCAGCAGTTGAGTTGGCCATGCAGGCAATATAGTATTGATGAAGAAAATCTATTACATATTCTGTCTACTTGCCCAGGGATAAATGATATGCAGAGCACATATCTTAAAGTGATTTGAACGCTAATCATGTTTGCACTACATTAACTGCTCCTGCATTTTTCAACCAAGCTAACAACAATAAACAGTGTGCCTTGTTAATAGCATTTTTGGAAATTGCTTTGAGGCAATTTCCTGTGGTTATCGAATAATATAGTAATATTAGTTGTATGTTATGGTAGAATCTGTAGGATACTGAGCTAAAAGTACAGTGTGCCAAATTACATATGAACAGCTGGTAAAATGAGAAATTGCCCTCACAGTGATATATTTATGATAGTGTTATATATCATTTTAATTATTTCTTTAATTCATTCTACTTTTGTATGTTTTGCTTATTAACACTTTTTAGTTTGTGTAAAGAGGGCCTAACAAGCCTAGTAAACTGACAGGTTATCCTTTTTGTATTTGATTGACTGGATCTGCTTTTAAGTTTATTTTTATAAATTTTACAAGGGAATGAAATTTTATATAATAATGGGCCTTATTACGATAAAGGGCAGTCAGATAGCCGGCTGCTATCAAGTCGGTCAGACCACCAAATTATGATGTGACAGCCGGGCTGGCGGTCAGAAAAGTGCACTTTAACACAGCGGCTTGTGCTGCAGCGCTGGAAAATGGTTGCAGCACAAGCCGCAGTGCAAAAGAGCAGTTTGTACACATCCATGCACTGTGTGCCATGCTCTACATGCTCTGATAGGCGGCACTACATATGCCCCCTAGGCTCCTTTGCAGTGGCCCACGAGGGACATGGGCCCTGTTTGGGGCCCCAAAAGTCAATTTTTGACAGCCTTTTCATGGCGGTGGGACCGCTATGAAACAGCTGTCAGAAAGGGACAATGTAATCCCGAAGGCAGTGCCTACCTCGGCACCACCATCATTAGGGATTGTGATTCTGACCGTTGCCCAGTTGGGATCAGTAAATCCTGTCTGAGATGGTGGTCTGTCCCTTCTCCAACAAGGGTCCGACCACGTGCATCATAATGCGGCAATCGGACCAAAGGGCGGACGGTCGTGCGGATTGCCACCTACGGTTTCCGGCAGGCTTTCCATGTTGGGCTGTCCAACATGGAAAGCTGGTCAGAAAGCGCGTTTGGGGGCTCCTAGCAGGCCCCGCTTTTCCCCTGGGCCTACAGTTGTGGGTCTGGGGGGGGCACGTATGGTGCCCCCCTGTAAATCCCTGAACCGTGTGGCAGGCACCATGAGGTGCCTGCCACAAGGTGCAGGGATTTACAGAAACTCCCATTTTTCTATGGGAGTTGTGGTGCGGATGGTTTCTCACTGCCGCACAAACTCCCATACAGAATTGGGAATTGCAGTTTACGGACCGCCGACCGGAGGTCGGTCGATCCCACATCCGCAGAGATGTCGGTCAGAGGCAACTCCGACCAACATCACAATGAGGCCCATAATATAAATCCGATACATAAATTCAGTCATTTTTTTTTCAAAAATGTTTCAGACTCTAATTAATTTCTACAGCTGACTCTTCAAATTATATTAATTATTCCTCAAGTCCGGAAGGTAAAATAATACCATATATTTATAAAAGCACTAATTTGATGGATTTATTCAATTTTAAAAACTATTATTCTAACTCCACTGGGGGCATATGTCAAGGTAGATGCTTGACAGTGACTGTGTGCCAAAATAGTATTCTGACTCTGCTGGAAGCATACCTCAGGGTATGTGATGGACAGTGAGGGGAGGAAAAAATGCTATTGCTACTCCGCCAGGGGCATACCTCAGTGCAGGTGCTGGGCTGTGACTGGGAGGCAAATTTACAACTCTAACTCCATCAAGTACTTACCTCAGACCATATGGTGGACAGTGACTGGGGTGCAAAATTAGTATTCCAACTCTGCTGGGTACTTACATGAGATTAGTTGCTGGACAGATACTGGTTGACAAAATTGCTATTGTTACCCTGCTGGGCACTTACCTCATGGCAGGGGCTGGCCAGTGACTGGGGGATAAACTACCATTATAAATCCACTGAATACATACCTCAATGAAAGTGTGGACAGTGTCTGGTGGGCTAAATTTCTATTCTAACTCCACATGTTACTTACCTCAGGACAGGTGCTGGGCAGTGACTGTGAGAAGTTGGCCTGGTATATGCTGTCCACTAATTAAAGTGGGCACCTTGCACCAGTCGAAAAATACCCTTATGATGTATGAGGTCAAAGATAACCTTTAGAAAGCTATCCTAGTGGTAGCTGTGGAGAGCAGCCTTCAGGCTTAATCTTGGAGGAATGTAAAGCATCTTGTTTTACCAGAATATCACCTTTAGTATTAACTAAACAAAAGGAGAACCACACAGTACTAATAAAAATATGTATTTATTTATATAACACTCTCTAGTATCCTCTACACAAGGATACAACACAAAGCACACAATACTTTAGCAAAGAAACAGTTGTAAGTAGCAAAATACATAGTGGGCTCCAGGGGGAGACCAAACCATATACTAAAATAGTGGTATAAGAACCACGACTGGAGTCGAGACAGTGTCTAGAACACGTAGAATCGCTGGGACCCCAAGGAACCACCCAAGGTGAGTAGAAAGGGACCCCACGGAGGACGGGTGCAGTGTGCTAACACGACCGCGGGCTCTGTACAATTCTATGGGGAAGTCGCGGCTACAATTTTAAAGTTTAAGGACCCTTCTCGGTGGACTTCGAGGAAACCCTTTGGAACTTAGGAGGTTGGAGAGCCACCCCACCCGTGGATACCGGAGTACCCAAGTTACCTATCCCAGAGGAGCCGTGTGCATAGGTCTGGAGTGGTGTCGGAAACCGCCGTCGTTCTCAATGGAGGGCTTCAAAGGAGAGCTGCTGCCGGGAAGGAAGAAAGTGTCCATAGGAATCCAAGGGTGGGTTCGTGATAGAAGGAACCTGAAAGCAGAGGGGACAGAGTCTGGGTCACTTCAGGGTGACTAGGGGCTCAGTAGACGAATGCCCACCGATGTCAGGTGCTTCAGGTGCGAAGAAGGGATGCTTGACTCTGCAGCCACGAGGTCCAGGAAACATTGAGGACAACCAGGAGCCAGATGCGAGCTGTCCCACAAAGAATGTCGAGTGCTGAGGGGTCAGTGTCCGGCTGGAGCACCAACAAGCCTTGGCAACAGCAACCCATACAAGAAGGTCAAGCAGGTTAAGGTGTGGACCAGCAAGGTCCAGGAGACTCACTAAGCAATGGGGAGTCAGTGCACGTCTGGAGCAACCAGGGAAGCCCAATAGAAATTAAGATGACCCTCAAGAGGACCCACAGGTCGAATGACCAGGAGTTGCAAGGGGAACTCGAACAAGTTTACAAAGTACCAGCCCACGGAACACTCGGTGCAAGGAGGCCAGAGTTCTTTGGTGGAAATACTGCTAAGGATCAGGACTACTCGGAGTTCAATGCACAAGCTCAGAGTTCACCAACAAGCATATGCACTTGCAAAAGTATGTGGTGCACAGGGGTTTGGGTTATGCAGTCCCCACGAGGGATACTGGCCTCAAACTCAGTGAGAAGGCAGCTTGACCTCAAGGAACTTTGGAACCCACCTCCTGTGTTGCTGGAGCCTTCGGAGTCCGCAGGAGCTCAGGATCAGCAGACCAGTCAGTTGCATTATGGTGCCTGCGAATGCAGGGGAGTGACTCCTTCACCCCAAGGGAGATTCTTCAGTTGTCCTTAATGCTCCACAGGTCCTGCATGGAGCCTGTATGGTGCAAGGGCACAGATTATGCTTAGGACGGAGAGGGGGATGAAGTTGGGCCCAGTCGAAGTCCAGAGTGTCCAGACGGTCGAAGGTCAGTGGTTTCTTGTTTCAGAACCTTGTCCACATAAAATCTAAAGTCTTACAGCCAGGTAAGCACTTATGTACCCACAGGAGAGGGTTAGACAGATTCAGGGGACCCTCCTAGGGGAGGGTCAGGACAGAGGGGAGGTTACTCCCATGTCCTTTGTCCAGTTTCGCGCCAGAGCAGGAGCCAACGGCTCCCAGAACTGGTTTGAGCTGGACTATGCACAGGTACACCAAATGTGCCCCAGGTGCAGACTTTTAGGCACTTTGGAAGTGCACCCACCCAGCCCCCATACACTAAATCCTGTCTGGGAGGTGGTCACACCTCCCTGTGACAGGATGCCTATTGTGCTGCCTTCCTCTGCTCGAGCTTGGCTCAGCAGCAGGAGGGAAGAAATGTGTCTCTGGTCGGCAGCATCCATTTTGTGCTGACTGGGTCGAGAAGGCTGGCACCGGAAACACCAGTAACCCCACGAAGCTCGCTTCAGAAGGGTGGAATCATACCTCCCACCGTATGATTCCAATGTGTTTGATACAAACACAACATGTTTTGTTTCAGCCATTTTCGAGATAGCATTTACCGCGAGGTTATAATGCACCTCTACCTATATGTCTGGCTGAGTCACAGACAACCCGGGAGAATGGTCTCCGAAGGCTGCAGAGGGGCCCTGCTCATGCAGTGGCACCCTCTCACGTAAAAACCAGCGCCCTGCCTTCAGGATTGTTAAGGCCTGCTATAGGGGTGACATAAGTTTTAAGTGTAGTGACCTATAGATATAGTGAACCTATATCTAAAGTAAGTGGTGCTAGCACCAACTTATACAGGCTGCAATGGCAGACCTGTAGTTCCATTTTGCATGGCCTCTCATGGGTGGCATAATACATGCTTCAGCCCATGAGAGGCCTCTGGGATACCTAAGCCCTGGGTACATGGGTACCATATACTAGGGACTTATAAGGGTACCCCAGTATCCAATCTAGAGTGTACCAAAGTACATGACATAACATTTCAAGGAGAAAGCAGATCGACTGGGGTCCTGATTATCAGGATCCAAGTCAGACTAGTCAAAACAGTGTAACACCAGGCAAAAAGTGGGGGTCACCATAAGAAACAGATCCTACTTTCCTACAGTGACTGTGGGACAAAATTTCCATTGCAACTCACTGGATACTTATCTCAGAGTAGGTGCTGGATAGTGACAGTGAGAAAGATAACTAGTCTTCCTCCTGGTGCTTCTAACCTCAGGACAGGTGCAGGACAGTGACTGGGGGCAAAACTTATATTGTAACTCTGCTGTGTATTTTCCTGTGAATCAGTGCTGGATAACAACAGGAGGGCCAAATTACTATTTTACCTCCAGCATGTACTTAACTCAAAGCAAGAGCTGGTTAGTGATTGGTGTGCATAGAAATTGCTATACAAAATACTATTAATTGAAATGTTTTTCTTTCACCCATACAAACTTTTATCATCCTAAATAACATTAGGAATTGTTTTCAAGGACACAGGAATTTTTCAAATTTGTTTTTCAAATTCAAAGTGAGTGCATTATAATTATAATCTAATTGAAAACTAAATCAACATACAATCATAAGCTATTTTCTTAGTTTACATTTATATTTTTGACTTTTTCCACATAAGATTTGCAAATCCGAAATTGGCAGTATTTTCTTATTCAGTTTTACTTTTTGGACAATTAAACTCTCCAATCAGCTAACAAGTAAAAAGCCACTACTTCCCCAAGTATTTTAAAACTCGCTAAAATGTCAAAATCCGAACACATACAATTAACTATGCTCCGAAACACTCTACAATACTTAATTTTCTTACCTCCAACATGGTTTTAAACTGTTCCCTTTCTCCACAAGCTACTACAGTTAACAATGGCAACTTGACACATGGCAGGTGGAGAGTAATTGTGAACAAACTTACTTTCCCTACTACACCATGTACTTTTCTCAGGATAGGTGCTAGAGAGTGACCACAGTAAAAATTTGTATGATTACTACACTAGCTACTTTCCTCAGGGCAGGTTCTGGACAGTGACTGTGGGAAAATTTGCATTCTAACTCAATTGGTGGCTTACCTTAGGGCAGGTTTTGGAAAGTGACACGGGAGGAAAATTCTTACTCTAACTCCTCCAGATACTTACCTCAGGACAGGTGCTGGGCGGTGACTGGTGTCAATATTACTATTCCAACTCCGTCTAGTACTTACCTCAGGGCAGGGGCTGGACAGTGAATGGTGTGCAGAATTACTATTCTAACTCCATCGGGTACTTACTTCAGGGCAGGTGCTGGACAGTGATTGGGGGGCAAAATTACTATTCTAACTCCTCCAGGTACTTACCTCAGGGCAGGTGCTGGACAGTGTGTGGGGGCAAAATTACTAATCTAACTAGTGCACTGGGTACTTACCTCAGGGCAGGTGCTGGACAATGATTGGTGCAGAATTACTATTCTAACTCCACTTTGGGCTTACCTCAGGGCAGGTGCTGGACAGTGACTGTAGGGCAAAATTAGTATTCCAACTCTGCCGAGTACTTACCTCAGGGCATGTTTTGGACAGTGACTAGAGTGCGAAATTACTACTCAAACAACACTGGATACTTGCCTCAGGGCAGGTGCAGGCGAATGATTGGGCGCAACATTACTATTCTAACTCCACTAGGGGCTTACCTCAGGGCAGGTGCGGGACAGTGACTGGAGACAAAATTACTATTCTAACTCCATCGGGTACTTACCTCAGGCCAGGTGCTTGACAGTGACTGGGGGGCAAGATTAGTATTCCAACTCTGCTGAGTACTTACCTCAGGGCCGGTGCTGGACAGTAACTGGGGGCCATAATTAGCATTCCAACTCCACCAAGTACTTCCCTCAGGGTATGTTTTGGACAGTGATTAGGGTGCAAAATTGCAATTCTAACTGCACCAGGTACTTACCTCTGGGCAGGTGCTGGACAATGATTGGGTGCAATATTAGTATTCGAACTCCACTGGGGGCTTACCTCAGAGCAGGTGCTGGACAGTGACTGGGGGTAAAATTAGTATTCTAACTCCGCTGAGTAGTCACCAGCAGGTTTTGGACAGAGAATAAGATGTTTAAAGAAAATACAAAATAATACACAATGTAATATTGTTTTCTTGTTACAAATATCTCCATCTAAATACCATTGGAAAATCATCAGAAACCAGAACAGTTTATACAGGAAATTTACAAATTTAAACATAAGCATGCAGAACAAAAACCAAGTCAATAAAATGAAACTCACCATATATTTTCAAGCATATTGGTAAAATTAAAATTGCATTTTTTATATTAAACAGTGTTTGAAAGTGTCAGAATTGCCCAAAAAACACTACCAAGTTAAAGAACCAAGGGCCTCATTACGATGCCGGTAGGACGAATTGGGGCTGACCGACAAGTAGTCAGAGGTCCCACCGGCCAAATTATGATGCAACCGACATGTAGGCGGTCGGAATCATAACTTTTTCCATTACGGTTTGTGCTGCAGCCCGAAAAGGGCTGCAGCATAAGCCACAATGGAAAACGGATGTCTACGAACATCCATGTGGTGCCTGGCACACGGGCATGGATGTTTGGGGGGTACCACAGGTGCTCCCTGGGCCCTTAGTGGAGGCCCACGGGGGCCTGCTACAGGCCCCCAAAGTCCCAATCCGGCTGCCTTTTTTATAGCGGTCGGACCGCCACAAAAAGGCAGTCGGACTGGGCCATCATAATCCCTACGGCAGTGTCTGAGCAGGCACCGCCCCTTGTTATATCCCGCATAGATGCCCTAATGTAGATCCGTTCGTACATGCCCTAAAATGGACGTATTCATATTTACCCTAATATGGTCATATTCGTACTTGCCCAATTATGGTCATGGCCGCATATGCCTAATTATGGTCACAACTGTACATGTCCTATTATAGTATGATTCCTTATATAGTCATGATCTTTCACCTACATTGGTCCCAGCTAGTACACAACGAGCTCTGAGGGCTGAACGTTATCTATCCTGTGGTTTTGAATGCAGCAGGATTCTTCCAAACACAGGCCCACACTGTACTCATTAATTATGCATGGCTTTCTAAGAATACACCACCGGCATAATATGTATGTACAAAGTTCACCCCTGACGTCTTCCTCATGTCCAATACAACCCATACTGAGGACCGAGACTCTTTAGGGTATAAATACACTATATCTTGCCCCGGTAAGGCAGAGGGAACCGAGACTTCCATGCTGACACACTGACCAGAGACGCTGAGGCTCCGGCATGCAGTCGCTCAAGCTGACAGTGGTCTGACACAACCCGGATGGGGTGGCCAACTCGAGACCAGGACAGGGTCCCACACTCTCTCTATTCAGGTATGGGGGTTCGACTAAATCCTAGGAGGATTCTTGGCTCTTAGCTTCTAAGACCTAGACACATATGCTAGGTACACTAAGGTACATCTAGGTAGGCATCCTAGGAGTACGCACACTTGCATAATGCTTTTATATTCATGTATGTATTCATGACTATCGCAATATGGTAGAACTGTTCTATCCCTTTGCTTTTAACGTACTGCTGATAATATATCTCTGCTATTGCCTGCTGGTTACCGCAGCACATATATTTTACACTAGAATAACACTGTTCAATAAATACTTATTGAAACGCCCGACTGTTTATTCTGTGTAACTCTCTGAGACAAACCAAATAAGTGAGCACGAATGACTGAGCGAAAGGTAGTACATTGTTTCCACGATTCTGAGGGAATCAGGGTTGTCATGATCTAAGGTTGCCAGAAACTAATCTCTCCCCGATAAGAGGAGACACTAGTGGCACTGCGAGCTAGCTAATGCAAAACTAGGCTAACATAAACGGTGGGGGTGCACAGAGTCAGTCTGCCACCAAGCCCGCAGTATATGTTATCCAAACGCGCAGGTCCTGCAGGGGTACTATAGGAGCTACACGACATGGCGCCACCAACGTTGGTTTGGTACTTATTTAACGGTAGAATCTGAGTAGTTCAGTCGTACTATTCTCAGAGAACCTACTCACAAAACCCCAGAGACGTCTGGAGTGGGTGGGCACAAAATCCGCCGCAGCTGAGTAGTACGAGAATACTATTTATTGGCTGTTGGTTACTCAAGCTTGAAGGATATTTAGTTCCTACAATTGTGCAATTACACCTTATCTTAAAAATTTCCTTAAACACCCTTCTTCCAATTTAAAATGGTGGAAGAAACAAACGCAACAGGGGAGTTGTAACAGACCTCTTCGGTTTAGGAGAAGAAGACCCTGAGGATGCAATACAAATTGCACCAAATGTCAGAAGGGCAGTCACCATAAAACTTCTAGAACATGGCTTAAGAGCCAGGGGTGGTAAAGTAATTTTCGTGATTGAGTACCACAAATCAAACAAAACAGAGGTGTTCTATTCATGGGTTACATTCCCAGCAGCAAATGCAATAACAGATGTATTTCACTACTACCTAAGAGAAGAAACACCAGAGGACTATACTCCTTTTGAGGAGTTAGAGATTCCGCTCACTTACCAGGAGCATAATTACTGGTTTAAAGGGACCCTACCCCACGTACGAGGAAGAGCAACATTAGGCCCGCTCGGAGGAGCAGGAGCCACATGGCCCATACTAGCGGCATACACACCGCATCCTGACATTAACACAATGACACAGCCAGACTTACTCGTACAACACAGAGATTTACTTAAAATCTACAGAAACCTCACACAATTTGTGATGAGGACTTTAACAGTTCAGCCTGCACCAGTTGCAGCACAAGACACTCCGGTCCAGAGTACAGTTAATAAAATTACTCCACAAACATTACACGTGATAATGGGCAAAATGCCAGCAAAACGCAAACAAATCCCATTCTGGATAGCTCAGAAAATAACTCAGCTTGAGGCAGTATTCCCGAAAACTACCACCTGTGATAAACACAGAATTCTAACAATCTGCTTGCCCATGGGTCTCACACCACAAGTAGAGAATTGCACCTCTTGGGGTTCAGTCTTTGCTGCCATATATACCAGAACACATGGTATCCCGTCAATAGCAGTAGTACCTGAAGTATTAAAACAAATACAAAATGAGTACGGAGCAGAACCTGCCCTTAACTTAGGGATGAAGTTGCTAAACAACTTTGAACAGGTCTCAGCCATAATACTTGCTAACATTAAGGGGGAAGCAGCTTCAGTGGCAATGCCGCCAACGCCTAAGGGAGTTCGGTCCAGAGGACCAACAACACGAACTACCCAAAATAATTGAAACTGCATATGCAGAACTAGGCAGAGACAGTTTGGGTGGGAAAGCATTAAAACCACAACTGGTGGGCAGTCCTGAAAAGAACACTACAAAGCAGACACCTACTTCTTCTAAAAAGAAGTGGGAAAATAGAAAACAACAAAAGTCTAAAGACACCAGATCTCAATCCAGAGGTAGGTCTCCTCAACAGGAGCCCTCTGACAGGAGGTATAACCTCAGGAATAGGGATAATATAAAAAAACCTGACAGGTATCAGGATACTGATACTCGTTCCTCTCGTTCCTTTCAGGGTTCATCAAGAAACTCCGAGAGGGAAGGATGGTCAAAGGAGCGTACAAAGTCCAGAGACATGCAACGTGCTGCGGACTACGCACCTAAAAAAGAAGATAAACAAAAATCAAAACCTCAGTTCAAAAAGAAGAAGGTAGCAGGTCTCAAGATCAGACATGCCCAGAATTCTGAGGACACAGCTTCTGAATGAGGAGCGGGCTCTGACGATGCTAGACAGTGCGGCAGAAGTAACGATAGCTCGCCAGAACCTGAAGGAATTTCTGGTGACAGCGGAGTTGAGTGAGTATATCACGGTGGAAACACCTGATACTCGGGTAAGTGTCCCACATAAGTTACATGAGATAACACTCCGGCTGGTGGGGGACAAGCCCAGGAAAGTTAAAGCTCTCTTTTGGAAAAATCTGTCATCTGGTTATGACATTCTATTAGCAGAACAAGACTGGCCGCCAGCATTCGTCATGGAGTGCCCTAGGGGAGAAACTGTAATTTTTCCAGCCTTTTCCGACCTCGTTCCCATTCACCTAAAACATGCATATGCGCAGGAGTGGGCGGTTGCCCTAGCTCCAGCATTGTACAAAAATCATGCTGGTTGGGATGAGGAGTAAACCCACCACGTGATCCCGTTAAAAGTTTCCCCAAATGCTCAAAGGCAATACCCTATAAAGCAGGAAGCTAAAAAACAAGTCAGGGAGATTCTAGACCAACTTGATTACCAGGGGTGATAGAAAATTGCACTTCACCTATGAACAATCCTTTGTTTCCCGTAATGAAACCTGACAACACATATCGTTTAGTTTTGGATTACAGACATTTAAACACTTGCACAAAGACATTTGCAGTTCAAAATGCACACAGTGCCGCATTAATGAATAACATTGTGCGGAAAAAATACAAAACAACACTTGATATGTCAAATGGATTTTTCTGCCAAAATATAGCGCCTGAAAGCAGGTATCTGACCGCATTCAGTGCGTTAGGGTCCCAACGGCAATTTTGCCGACTCCCCCAAAGGTACAAGAATAGCCCGGGGTTGTTTTCAGCGAGGGTAACAGAGTTACTCCAAAATTTGGATGAAGAAGCATTGTCCTATGTGGATGATATTTATCTGATGGACGATGACTTAAAGAGGCACTTGACCAGGGTGAGCACCATTATTATGGGATTCGCCTCTGAGGGCTATAAATTTAATTTCAAAAAATCAAAAATTGCCCACCTCAATGTCCTGTTTTTAGGATACGAGCTATCAAGTGAAGGAAAAAGCCTAGCAGCTAACTTTTTAGAAAAGTGTGCGCTGCTCCAACCTCCAAAATCATTAAAGAATTTACAATCAATTCTGGGATTCCTAAATTTTGGTCAAACATACATTTTGGATTACGCAGAAAAAGTAAAACCTTTCTACGACTTAATAAAACCTGATTTTTCAGTAAGACAATGGACACAGGAACACACAAATATCCTGCGTTCCCTACAGGAAGACATGATAGCTTCTAAACATTTACAGACACGCGTAAACACACAGAACTTAGTGATCCGAGTCATAGCAGGTCAATGCGGGTACACTTATTTAACTTTTAATGAAGGTGAAACAGTACCAATCGCATACAAATCACACCTGTACACAAACGCAGAGATGCACTTCACTTCAACAGAAAAAATTCTGACAGCAGTGCAGACCGCTGTAGCAAGAGAAAGAGCTCTGGCTCAGGGAAAATGCATAATTGTCGTGACCCCAGTACCAGCTTTGGAAGCTGTTACAAAAGCTAGCATTCCAAATGCGAAAGCCTTACATCCGAGATGGATACAATGGGCTAATTCTCTTACTGCAACGGATGTTGAATACAGATTTGATCCAAGTTTAAAAACACAGGCATTCCTGCAAAACGAACATGAATATCCTCTACCAAATGAAATATTGCCTCTCGATCAGTATGAATACATTATTTACACTGACGGATCTGCTCAACCAGCCACAGGAAGTAAGCAAGCTTACAGGTCGCATGCACAATGGCAAGTTCCATCCGAGTTGCACTAAAATGCAATCTCTAGGAGACTGCACGGCTCAGTTGGCAGAACTCAAAGCACTAATACTGGCACTTATAAATACGGATCACAAATTCTCCACACTTATTGTGTGTGATTCCTTTTACTGTGTACAGTCATACAATGAATATCTACATCATTGGGAACAAAACGGGTTCAAAGATGCAAAAGGTGGCACAATTAAGGATAAAATGCTATGGGAACAGGTAGTGGAGTTGAGAAACGAACTACCAAGGGCTCACGTGATACATACACTGAGTCATCAGCGTGATGGCGTTCACGTTGAAGGGAATTCATTGGCTGATGAAGCCGCAAAGGGAGCTGTTCGCACAGCCGCCGTAGCTGCAGTTACTCGTTCAAAGACGAGGGTAGACGGCGATATAATGGTAGCTGTCAATGCTTCACGCAAAGGCAGCACAGCAGTACCTAAAAAATTCCCACTCAAGTACTCCTACAAGTTAGATGCACAAAACATTCCATATGCTCAGATTCCTGGAGTGGGGGATAGAGTAATACCAAATATGGATCGTAGGCTAGGCTTCATTGTGGCAGCACACGAAGGGACAGGTTCTGTGCATTTGGGACTTGATGCAACTGCTTCTTTATTGAAGCAACGCTACTGGTGGCCTGTAATGAGAAGGCAGATAAGAGACTATGTCTGGAACTGCAACATCTGTAAGCAGATGCAAGGGTCCACCACAAGACGTCCAGTACAGATACCATTATTAGACAGCATCAGGTTGTCTGTCCGTGGGCGCCCAGCTCAGGTGTCCTATGGGTTTGGCCTCAGCGCTCGGCTGACGCTCGAACTGTTATAAAAGATTTGCGAGTCTTTATCGGCACATACGCAGTTGGCACGTTACATTCTGACCGTGGTCCGGCGTTTAGCTCTCGGGCTTACAAAGAGGCCATGGAAGGAATGGGCGTAGCATTGCGGTACTCCTCTCCGTACCATCCCGAGGGAAATTCTGTTGTGGAGAGGAAAAACCGAGACTTAAAGCAATCTTTAACAGCTAGGGTATTAGGCAAGGGCAGTAGATGGGTCGAACACCTTTATGGGGTACAGCGCGCGCTCAATAATCAGCCAAGAAGCTCTCTAGGAGGTGTCACTCCTTACGAGGTCCTATTTGGGACAAGAATGTGGGTACCTGATCTTGATTGTGAAGGCACAGTGGCGGATGAAAAACCATTTGATATCCATGATCGTTTGGCTGTTTTACAGGATCTAAACAAATATAGGAGACAACAAAGTAACGTGCTCCAGAAACAGGCCGCCACTGAGGAAGTCAAGGCAGTAACGGCAAGAACTATCTGGATCCCAAAACTCGGGGATCTAGTCAGAGAGAAGATTGCTGACAAAAAAGAATTTGGGCCATCCTACAGAAAGCCTGTACCGGTCCTAGCAATCTACGGCACAAGAACTGTACTTCTACCACCTCTTGCCGGAAAAAAGGAGAAAAGATTTGTCTCAATTGACTTAATCAAACCACACTATGTGGCCGATACTAAACAGTAGGCCTCGTGGACTCCACAGTAGCAGACGCCCTCCTCTCACTACAATCCAGGAAGTTCAAACAGAAAGACTCATCACGTTTGAAGAGCCACCTGTACGGAATGAAGGACTAAGCAACAATGCTATGGAACTCGTTCCACTTCAACAAGAAATTCATCTTCAAAATGAAAAGCAACTTAACAACCAAGTTGCAATAAGACTTAATACAGACATCTACGTCAACATTCCTCATCAAGAGCAAAATCCGATTTCAACAAATCCCGATGCAATTCCAACAATTGATCGAACTGCTTCTGGCTATTTAATGAACTTTGATACGTTTTCACTGGATTCAAGCGAACCGGAAATGACGCCAGCCAAAAAATCACTCCAACAGAAACTCATTGACTTTTTGAACTTTTTTAGAAAGACTTACCTGGTGTCACCTTGGATAGAACTATGGTATATCACTGGGATTTTATTTTTCATTTTCTGGCTAGGTTTAATAATAACTTTTAGTATGCTTATTAATGGACGCTACCTCCAGCCAAGCTCCACAGCCCAAAGAGTTAATTTGATTTTAAAACCACACCAGTCTTCACATTGTGAACCAAGAGACTTGTCTTCAGTGAACATTACAGCAGTTCCTATACCGGACGGCATAGTATGGGACAAGGTTGATTATGATATATTAGGTCCGACTGAACTTTTAAAGCTAAAACATGTATTTAAAATTTCTTTAAGTGATTTCATTACCTCCAATACATTTTCTGATGATTGGGACACTGAAACTGTAAATGTTGTGATCTCTGATTTAGAAAAAACAGCTGCATATCCGAACAATGAAATGTTAGAAGGTACTTCAGACTATGATACATTGTACTGTTACCAGCATTTTGGTGATCATTTCTTACACAAATCTATAACACCAAGAAATGTATTTGAATACCACCAGTGGGAACACTGCCCAACACCACCAAAAGGTAGTTCGCAAGCATTTGCATAGAAATTCACATACTTCGCAGGGTTTAACACATCCGACCCGAAGTCATTTTATTATAAAGTGGCGAAAAATTCAGCTCAGAAAATTATGTTAACAAACACCAAACACATTTATTCTGCATCCTTCCTGAACCAGCTGTCTAAACAGGGTTTCGATCTATGGAAAGACACAATAGATTCCAAATCAATCTGGGGTTCTAGGGACTGGCAAGTCCAGGGAATAGAAGCACTTTTACAGCATGCATCATTCCGCAGCAGATTTTATTTCTGAATGAAACTGTGCAACAGACATCCTGTCTTGGATTAGCCAAAGGCAAGGAAATGAACACACTGGGGTTTCCAACACCATCGCAGATGGGTGGGGGGCAGAATTCAACTACACAAGGGGTAGGATTAGATGACATTTTCCAGTACAACAGATCAGATCCTGATTGGACAGAATGGCTGGTTTGGCCAATTGACACAAACAAATGTCAACAGAGATTTATGAATACAACCGCAGGGTTTAGTATCCATAGGCCAGACCCACGCTATGTACAAAGACAACACCCAGGGGTAGTGACATCGTATAGTGTTGGGAAGTTGTGCCTTGATTGGCTAGAGACCTCAACACTGACAGAAGTAAAGCAACACTTGACCCTACTCACACCTGACATGGATCTTAGAGATTTTCTACTAGGACCCAGGAAACAACGTCAGAAAAGTTTCATATATGCAGGCCTTTATGCCTACTACAATGAAAACTGGAAAATATCCCAGCAAGAGGCCGCAGAAAGGATACGAGAGATAGACCGTATTAACTTAGAAAAGGCAGTAGTGGATAATGGGTTAACTACTTTGACCTCCAGGATTTACTCCTTAGGCAACATTGTGTCCTCGGCGATCGACATATTAGAACACGATCTGGCCTTGTTACAACACGTGCAATCTCAGCTACGTTCTATTATGATGTTAAGCTGGACGCTGCAATCTTTGCGTGCAGGCTATGTGCCATGGCGTTTTATAAACACCACGTCTCTGTTTTCAGAATACAATCTAACTGATAAACAGACAGAAATGGCACAAAGGGGAGCCAAATATACAATGCTGCGTATTGAGAAACTGGAAAGGTTACCATTCACTGTAGCCGAATCACCATCAACAGAATGGCTCATTCATGGCCAAATCACTCTGCCGGTCACTACGTTTCAGTTTCAATATTACCTTGAGCAGTTCGGGCTGGACTGTTCCCATTGGGCGCAGGGTCAAGACTGATTTGCATATGGCTGGGTCCAAACTGGAATGGCATGGTGAGCAAAAAAACAATGGATTTAGGCCCAGATCTCTGTACTGGGGTGAATGTATGACATTGTTCTGCATTCTGTCCATCAATTGTTCTTTTTGCATTTGTCACCCCGAGTGGGACGGGTATGCCCAGACGTGGGTCCCATGCTCTCCATGCCACTGGAGTCAAGCTATCCTGGCTGATGAGGGCTGAAAGCCCGAAACCGGTCGTAGGATGCTTGTTTCCAGTCCAGGGAGGACCTGGCCTGGCAGTTCGGGCTGGACTGTTCCCATTGGGCGCAGGGTCAAGACTGATTTGCTTATGGCTGGGTCCAAACTGGAATGGCATGGTGAGCAAAAAAACAATGGATTTAGGCCCAGATCTCTGTACTGGGGTGAATGTATGACATTGTTCTGCATTCTGTCCATCAATTGTTCTTTTTGCATTTGTCACCCCGAGTGGGACGGGTATGCCCAGACGTGGGTCCCATGCTCTCCATGCCACTGGAGTCAAGCTATCCTGGCTGATGAGGGCTGAAAGCCCGAAACCGGTCCTAGGATGCTTGTTTCCAGTCCAGGGAGGACCTGGCCTGGCAGTTCGGGCTGGACTGTTCCCATTGGGCGCAGGGTCAAGACTGATTTGCATATGGCTGGGTCCAAACTGGAATGACATGGTGAGCAAAAAAACGATGGATTTAGCCCCAGATCTCTGTACTGGGGTGAATGTATGACATTGTTCTGCATTCTGTCCATCAATTGTTCTTTTTGCATTTGTCACCCCGAGTGGGACGGGTATGCCCAGACGTGGGTCCCATGCTCTCCATGCCACTGGAGTCAAGCTATCCTGGCTGATGAGGGCTGAAAGCCCGAAACCGGTCCTAGGATGCTTGTTTCCAGACCAGGGAGGACCTGGACTGGCAGTTCGGGCTGGACTGTTCCCATTGGGTGCAGGGTCAAGACTGATTTGCATATTGCTGGGTCCAAACTGGAATGGCATGGTGAGCAAAAAAACGATGGATTTAGGCCCAGATCTCTGTACTGGGGTGAATGTATGACATTGTTCTGCATTCTGTCCATCAATTGTTCTTTTTGCATTTGTCACCCCGAGTGGGACGGGTATGCCCAGACGTGGGTCCCATGCTCTCCATGCCACTGGAGTCAAGCTATCCTGGCTGATGAGGGCTGAAAGCCCGAAACCGGTCCTAGGATGCTTGTTTCCAGTCCAAGGAGGACCTGGCCTGGCAGTTCGGCCTGGACTGTTCCCATTGGGCGCAGGGTCAAGACTGATTTGCATATGGCTGGGTCCAAACTGGAATGGCATGGTGAGCAAAAAACCGATGGATTTAGGCCCAGATCTCTGTACTGGGGTGAATGTATGACATTGTTCTGCATTCTGTCCATCAATTGTTCTTTTTGCATTTGTCACCCCGAGTGGGACGGGTATGCCCAGACGTGGGTCCCATGCTCTCCATGCCACTGGAGTCAAGCTATCCTGGCTGATGAGGGCTGAAAGCCCGAAACCGGTCCTAGGATGCTTGTTTCCAGTCCAGGGAGGACCTGGCCTGGCATTTCGGGCTGGACTGTTCCATTGGGCGCAGGGTCAAGACTGATTTGCATATGGCTGGGTCCAAACTGGAATGGCATGGTGAGCAAAAAAACGATGGATTTAGGCCCAGATCTCTGTACTGGGGTGAATGTATGACATTGTTCTGCATTCTGTCCATCAATTGTTCTTTTTGCATTTGTCACCCCGAGTGGGACGGGTATGCCCAGACGTGGGTCCCATGCTCTCCATGCCACTGGAGTCAAGCTATCCTGGCTGATGAGGGCTGAAAGCCCGAAACCGGTCCTAGGATGCTTGTTTCCAGTCCAGGGAGGACCTGGCCTGGCAGTTCGGGCTGGACTGTTCCCATTGGGCGCAGGGTCAAGACTGATTTGCATATGGCTGGGTCCAAACTGGAATGGCATGGTGAGCAAAAAACGATGGATTTAGGCCCAGATCTCTGTACTGGGGTGAATGTATGACATTGTTCTGCATTCTGTCCATCAATTGTTCTTTTTGCATTTGTCACCCCGAGTGGGACGGGTATGCCCAGACGTGGTTCCCATGCTCTCCATGCCACTGGAGTCAAGCTATCCTGGCTGATGAGGGCTGAAAGCCCGAAACCAGTCCTAGGATGCTTGTTTCCAGTTTAGGGAGGACCAGGCCTGGCAGTTCGGGCTAGACTGTTCCCATTGGGCGCAGGGTCAAGACTGATTTGCATATGGCTGGGTCCAAACTGGAATGACATGGTGAGCAAAAAAACGATGGATTTAGGCCCAGATCTCTGTACTGGGGTGAATGTATGACATTGTTCTGCATTCTGTCCATCAATTGTTCTTTTTGCATTTGTCACCCCGAGTGGGACGGGTATACCCAGACGTGGGTCCCATGCTCTCCATGCCACTGGAGTCAAGCTATCCTGGCTGATGAGGGCTGAAAGCCCAAAACCGATCCTAGGATGCTTGTTTCCAGTCCAGGGAGGACTTGGCCTGGCAGTTCGGGCTGGACTGTTCCCATTGGGCGCAGGGTCAAGACTGATTTGCATATGGCTGGGTCCAAACTGGAATGGCATGGTGAGCAAAAAAACGATGGATTTAGGCCCAGATCTCTGTACTGGGGTGAATGTATGACATTGTTCTGCATTCTGTCCATCAATTGTTCTTTTTGCATTTGTCACCGAGTGGGACGGGTATGCCCAGACGTGGGTCCCATGCTCTCCTTGCCACTGGAGTCAAGCTATCCTGGCTGATGAGGGCTAAAAGCCCGAAACCGGTCCTAGGATGCTTGTTTCCAGTCCAGGGAGGACCTGGCCTGGCAGTTCGGGCTGGACTGTTCCCATTGGGCACAGGGTCAAGACTGATTTGCATATGGCTGGGTCCAAACTGGAATGGCATGGTGAGCAATAAAACGATGGATTTAGGCCCAGATCTCTGTACTGGGGTGAATGTATGACATTGTTCTGCATTCTGTCCATCAATTGTTCGTTTTGCATTTGTCACCCCGAGAGGGACGGGTATGCCCAGACGTGGGTCCCATGCTCTCCATGCCACTGGAGTCAAGCTATCCTGGCTGATGAGGGCTGAAAGCCCAAAACCGGTCCTAGGATGCTTGTTTCCAGTCCAGGGAGGACCTGGCCTGGCAGTTCGGGCTGGACTGTTCCCATTGGGCGCAGGGTCAAGACTGATTTGCATATGGCTGGGTCCAAACTGGAATGGCATGGTGAGCAAAAAAACGATGGATTTAGGCCCAGATCTCTGTACTGGGGTGAATGTATGACATTGTTCTGCATTCTGTCCATCAATTGTTCTTTTTGCATTTGTCACCCTGAGTGGGACGGGTATGCCCAGACGTGGGTCCCATGCTCTCCATGCCACTGGAGTCAAGCTATCCTGGCTGATGAGGGTTGAAAGCCCGAAACCGGTCCTAGGATGCTTGTTTCCAGTCCAGGGAGGACCTGGACTGGCAGTTCGGGCTGGACTGTTCCCATTGGGCGCAGGGTCAAGACTGATTTGCATATTGCTGGGTCCAAACTGGAATGGCATGGTGGGCAAAAAAACGATGGATTTAGGCCCAGATCTCTGTACTGGGGTGAATGTATGACATTGTTCTGCATTCTGTCCATCAATTGTTCTTTTTGCATTTGTCACCCCGAGTGGGACGGGTATGCCCAGATGTGGGTCCCATGCTCTCCATGCCACTGGAGTCAAGCTATCCTGGCTGATGATGGCTGAAAGCCCGAAACCGGTCCTAGGATGCTTGTTTCCAGTCCAAGGAGGACCTGGCCTGGCAGTTCGGCCTGGACTGTTCCCATTGGGCGCAGAGTCAAGACTGATTTGCATATGGCTGGGTCCAAACTGGAATGGCATGGTGAGCAAAAAAACGATGGATTTAGGCCCAGATCTCTGTACTGGGGTGGATGTATGACATTGTTCTGCATTCTGTCCATCAATTGTTCTTTTTGCATTTGTCACCCCGAGTGGGACGGGTATGCCCAGACGTGGGTCCCATGCTCTCCATGCCACTGGAGTCAAGCTATCCTGGCTGATGAGGGCTGAAAGCCCGAAACCGGTCCTAGGATGCTTGTTTCCAGTCCAGGGAGGACCTGGCCTGGCAGTTCGGGCTGGACTGTTCCATTGGGCGCAGGGTCAAGACTGATTTGCATATGGCTGGCTCCAAACTGGAATGGTATGGTGAGCAAAAAACGATGGATTTAGGCCCAGATCTCTGTACTGGGGTGAATGTATGACATTGTTCTGCATTCTGTCGATCAATTGTTCTTTTTACATTTGTCACCCCGAGTGGGACGGGTATGCCCAGACGTGGGTCCCATGCTCTCCATGCCACTGGAGTCAAGCTATCCTGGCTGATGAGGGCTAAAAGCCCGAAACCGGTCCTAGGATGCTTGTTTCCAGTCCAGGGAGGACCTGGCCTGGCAGTTCGGGCTGGACTGTTCCCATTGGGCACAGGGTCAAGACTGATTTGCATATGGCTGGGTCCAAACTGGAATGGCATGGTGAGCAAAAAACGATGGATTTAGGCCCAGATCTCTGTACTGGGGTGAATGTATGACATTGTTCTGCATTCTGTCCATCAATTGTTCTTTTTGCATTTGTCACCCCGAGTGGGACGGGTATGCCAAGACGTGGGTCCCGTGCTCTCCATGCCACTGGAGTCAAGCTATCCTGGCTGATGAGGGCTGAAAGCCCGAAACCGGTCCTAGGATGCTTGTTTCCAGTCCAGGGAGGACCTGGCCTGGCAGTTCGGGCTGGACTGTTCCCATTGGGCGCAGGGTCAAGACTGATTTGCATATGGCTGGGTCCAAACTGGAATGGCATGGTGAGCAAAAAAACGAAGGATTTAGGCCCAGATCTCTGTACTGGGGTGAATGTATGACATTGTTCTGCATTCTGTCCATCAATTGTTCTTTTTGCATTTGTCACCCCGAGTGGGACGGGTATGCCCAGACGTGGGTCCTGTGCTCTCCATGCCACTGGAGTCAAGCTATCCTGGCTGATGAGGGCTGAAAGCCCGAAACCGGTCCTAGGATGCTTGTTTCCAGTCCAGGGAGGACCTGGCCTGGCAGTTCGGGCTGGACTGTTCCCATTGGGCGCAGGGTCAAGACTGATTTGCATATGGCTGGGTCCAAACTGGAATGGCATGGTGAGCAAAAACGATGGATTTAGGCCCAGATCTCTGTACTGGGGTGAATGTATGACATTGTTCTGCATTCTGTCCATCAATTGTTCTTTTTGCATTTGTCACCCCGAGTGGGACGGGTATGCCCAGACGTGGGTCCCATGCTCTCCATGCCACTGGAGTCAAGCTATCCTGGCTGATGAGAGCTGAAGGCCTGAAACCGGTCCTAGGATGCTTGTTTCCAGTCCAGGGAGGACCTGGCCTGGCAGTTCGGGCTGGACTGTTCCCATTGGGCGCAGGGTCAAGACTGATTTGCATATGGCTGGGTCCAAACTGGAATGGCATGGTGAGCAAAAAAAACGATGGATTTAGGCCCAGATCTCTGTACTGGGGTGAATGTATGACATTGTTCTGCATTCTGTCCATCAATTGTTCTTTTTGCATTTGTCACCCCGAGTGTGACGGGTATGCCCAGACGTGGGTCCCATGCTCTCCATGCCATTGGAGTCAAGCTATCCTGGCTGATGAGGGCTGAAAGCCCGAAACTGGTCCTAGGATGCTTGTTTCCAGTCCAGGGAGGACCTGGCCTGGCAGTTCGGGCTGGACTGTTCCCATTGGGCGCAGGGTCAAGACTGATTTGCATATGGCTGGGTCCAAACTGGAATGGCATGGTGAGCAAAAAAACGATGGATTTAGGCCCAGATCTCTGTACTGGGGTGAATGTATGACATTGTTCTGCATTCTGTCCATCAATTGTTCTTTTTGCATTTGAGCAAAGGCAGGCAGGCAAATATGTAAAAATGGGTAAAGGATACATCAAGGAAACTTGGGAGTTACCATATAGATACCGATGCCGGAATGGGGATCGAGAAGTGTATCTGAGTGGTACAAACTGCAAGAACGCTTTGAGCGGTTCTCTCATCTGTCAGGATATTTCTCTACACGGCGCCTGCAGTGGTTCAGTGGCAAACTTATCTTGTCACATGTCAGGGACCCCAGCGGCCATGATCACGCCGGTTTTCCAGCTGCTCTCGAATGGGAGTTACTTAATGCTAAATGATCAAGGTTGTTGTGGGATGCTTCTGGGCTTCGCATATCTAGTAACTGTCAACTCCAGGGTTACTTGCTGTATGCAAGTATTGTTTCCGCCACTGAACACAGTCAGGGAGGCGCCGTTATGGCCTTCGCTGAATGTTTCTTTTATACAGTTTGATACGCTGAGCAGATTGAAAGCCATGCTTTTACAGCAACCCGTGCCCTTAACCTCCGCTCGAGAAACCTATGAACTTCAAGTTGCAAGGACCTCGACTGAGATACAGGCACTCATATGTACAAACTGCCCCATTCATTTCGCAGAAATGGTGGGACGTATCTTCAATATGTCTGATACGAGCGGAATTGTACACCTATTTAAGACCATAGGGTCCGGACTCTTAAGCACCTTTCAGACAGTCCTCGGAGTAATCCCAAATTTTATTCACTCCGTGTTGGGAAGAGTATTTGGAGGATTCCCGCTCATCCTGTTCCTAATCGCAGGAATCCTGATTGTAATATTGCTGCTACGCAATGGACGGCCCACTTCCCGAGGGAATGGTGAACACGCTCCTGGAGCGGAAATACCGTGAACGCATGGTACAACTTCTGGGCATTTCTTGCCTGCGAGAACTCAATGCCTCCTGGTTTCTATCATTTAGACCAGTCTGGATAGACTGCATCTAACCTGTGCTTCGAGGCCTGTTCTGCGGAGAAGAATGCACGTTGGATCTTTGTCTAACTTTTCCATCAGATGCGCCTCCGGACACGGATGCAATGCTGGACCCCGTAAAGGCCCACGCTCTGCTTTGTCCTCCACGGCTTCCAATTCTGATGAATGCATTCCTGGAGAATCCACAGGTGCCGTTTGCTCCTGCTGGGTTAGGTGACTCCTCCACAGGCACCCAGGTTACAACTGCCGCACAAGCTGCCGCAGCACCGACTGTTGGCAGTACTACATTCCATCTATGTGCGATTGACGTTCTCTGTGAGGCGTTGGATTTGTCATCTACAGCAGCTGACACCGATAATATTGAGCTTCCCAGCCAGGACGCGTAATCTTAAATTGGCTCATCATGTCCTGGGAAAGAATTCGGCTTCTTCACTTGTTTCAAAATAAACGATCTGAATTTGGAACATTTTCTTACATTGACACTTTCGCTTGAGAAAAGCATGGCCTTCTCCTGCTTATGGTAATACAACTTCTATAGAGAGACGATATTGACTTTTAAGTGGCAACTAGAAAAAGCTGAATTTAAACATTTTTATTAAGCACCCAAAAAATTTTTAACGATTTTTTTAGAACCAGGGGGCATATTAGCAAGACCGGCGATAAAATTATCGCCGTTTTAGCGGCAGGAAACTGCCGCTAAAACGGCGATAATGGGCTTGCTAATATGCGTTATAGAATTCCAATAGAAGCCCAGGTTAGATGTCCTGCACATCTAACCTGGGCTTCTATTGGAATTCCATAACGCATATTAGCAAGCCCATTATCGCCGTTTTAGCGGCAGTTTCCTGCCGCTAAAACGGCGATAATTTTATCGCCGGTCTTGCTAATATGCCCCCATGTTTTTACTTGCTTTTAAAAATATTTTTAACTTGTCCAGATTTTAAGTATGGTCATTTATTATCCAGTTCGGAAGAGGAGTGGGTGTTATATCCCGCATTGATGCCCTAATGTAGATCCGTTCGTACATGCCCTAAAATGGACGTATTCATATTTACCCTAATATGGTCATATTCGTACTTGCCCAATTATGGTCATGGCCGTAAATGCCCAATTATGGTCACAACTGTACATGTCCTATTATAGTATGATTCCTTATAAAGGCATGATCTTTCACCTACATTGGTCCCAGTTAGTACACAACGAGCTCTGAGGGCTGAACGTTATCTATCCTGTGGTTTTGAATACAGCAGAGTTCTTCCAAACACAGGCCCACACTGTACTCATTAATTATGCATGGCTTTCTAAGAATACACCACCGGCATAATATGTATGTACAAAGTTCACCCCTGACGTCTTCCTCATGTCCAATACAACCCATACTGAGGACCGAGACTCTTTAGGGTATAAATACACCACATCTTGCCCCGGTAAGGCAGAGGGAACCGAGACTTCCATGCTGACACACTGACCAGAGACACTGAGGCTCCGGCATGCAGTCGCTCAAGCTGACAGTGGTCTGACACAACCCGGACGGGGTGGCCAACTCGAGACCAGGACAGGGTCCCACACTCTCTCTATTCAGGTATGGGGGTTCGACTAAATCCTAGGAGGATTCTTGCCTCTTAGCTTCTAAGACCTACACACATATGCTAGGTACACTCAGGTACATCTAGGTAGGCATCGTAGGAGTACGCACACTTGCATAATGCTTTTATATTCATGTATGTATTCATGACTATCGCAATATGGTAGAACTGTTCTATCCCTTTGCTTTTATCGTACTGCTGATAATATATCTCTGCTATTGTCTGCTGGTTACCGCAGCACATATATTTTACACTAGAATAACAACTGTTCAATAAATACTTATTGAAACGCCGACTGTTTATTCTGTGTAACTCTCTGAGACAAACCGAATAAGTGAGCACGAATGACTGAGTGAAAGGTAGTACATTGTTTCCACGATTCTGAGGGAATCAGGGTTGTCATGATCTAAGGTTGCCAGAAACTAATCTCTCCCCGATAAGAGGAGACACTAGTGGCACTGCGAGCTAGCTAATGCAAAACTAGGCTAACATATACGGTGGGGGTGCACAGAGTCAGTCTGCCACCAAGCCCGCAGTATATGTTATCCAAACGCGCAGGTCCTGCAGGGGTACTATAGGAGCTACACGACATACAGAACAAAAACCAAGTCAATAAAATGAAACTCACCATATATTTTCAAGCATATTGGTAAAATTAAAATTGCATTTTTTATATTAAACAGTGTTTGAAAGTGTCAGAATTGTCCAAAAAACACTACCAAGTTAAAGAACCAAGGGCCTCATTATGATGCCGGTCGGACGAATTGGGGCTGACCGACAAGTAGTCAGAGGTCCCACCGGCCAAATTATGATGCAACCGACCTGTAGGCGGTCGGAATCATAACTTTTTCCATTACGGTTTGTGCTGCAGCCCGAAAAGGGCCGCAGCATAAGCCACAATGGAAAAACGGATGTCTACGAACATCCATGTGGTGCCTGGCACACAGGCATGGATGTTTGGGGGGTACCACAGGTGCTCTCTGGGCCCATAGTGGAGGCCCACGGGGCCCTGCTACGGGCCCCCAAAGTCCCAATCCGGCTGCCTTTTTTATAGCGGTCGGACCGACACAAAAAGGCAGTCGGACTGTGCCATCATAATCCCTACGGCGGTGTCTGAGCAGGCACCGCCCCTATTATAGGGTATTACATTCTGACCGACAGTACAAATTATTGAGCCCGTCAGAAGAGTCGGTCGGTCCCTCTGCCCGGTGCCTCTGACCGTGGTGCATCATAATGCTGTGGTCAGACTGCAGCACCAGATGTCCGTCCGATATCATAATCGGGCCCCAAGTATCACTCACTTCCTCCAACAAGCCAGAAGCCAATAATTTGCAGATAATAATAATCTTTTTAAAAATTCACGCCCCAAGCCATAACGTTAGGAAACCACCAAAGCAGTGAATGGACCTTACAATTTTTAACTCCAACAGGCCATTACCTTTCTCCACAGACTAAAACAATTAACAAAGTTATCTCATTATCTTTCCAGGCAAACCTAGAAAAGTCTACAATGTCATTGATTTGAGAGCACATTCACTTATACATTTTTCTTTCTCCTTTTTTCATCAGATTTACCAGCAATGGCTTCATCACGGCAAGCAAATTATGTGAAATCACTTACAGGAAATAAGCTTTAAAAGTATGTTGGGTATCTCTATTGTAAGGAAAGATTGACTGAACCAAGGAGTCACTGGAGGTGTGTGCAATCTTTCCCTTCCCATTGCACAGGCAGAGCAGTTACTCTGGAAGATACCGTGGTTAGGACAACAGAGTATAACCACACTGCCTCTGCAATGGAAATTGAAGTACGAGAAAATGTACAACAAATAGAATTTCTAGAATGAACCTTCAATGAGCCCTGTGGTTCAGCTTTGTGGGAGGTAGCACAAAACATTCCCATACATGTTGCTAGTAGCATGCCCACTATACCCAACCTTAGAAGAATGGTTCAGAGGCAGAAACTGGCAAGTAATCCCCACTGAGTAACTCCAAAACCTATGGAGATATTAACATCTCCCCTCAACTAACTGTAACTTTCCCAAATGAACCTTTCCTCCTGCATGACAATGAAAAACTTCAAAAAAGTATCTTAGGGTGTCATTCTAATGGCGGTCGGAGCCATCAGATGCGGTTCGACTGCCATCTGCTGCTGCGGTCTGACTGACGCATTACAATGCGTGCAGTTTGAGGCAGCAGTGGGAGGGACAGCCCGACACTTTTGAACGGGCTCAAGGAGCCTGTTGGACCATCGGATGGTTAGTAATCCCTACAATAGGGGTGGTGCCATCTCAGGCACCGCCGTAGGGATTACAATGTCCCTTTCCGCCTGTCCTTTCATGGCATTTCGCCTGCCATGAAATGGCAGGCGGAAAGTGGAATTGGGGGCCCCTAGCGGGCCCCCTTTCCCCACTGGCTCTCCGCTATGGTGCCCCCCTAAACATCCCTGCACCATGTGACAGGCACGCATGGTGCCTGCCACACGGTGCAGGGATGTTTTTAAAGTGTATATTTTCTATTACAGCTTGTGCTGCAGCCTTCAGCACAAGCCACAAAAGAAAATATACACTTTACGACCACCGTGAAGGTGGTCGCATTGTAATGAGGGCAGGGGGACCACCGACTCCTTGTCGGGCTATCCCTCTTCCGCTACAGTGCCGATCGGGCGAGAGTCTGACCGGTGTCGTAATGATGCCCTTAATTTTTAGCACATCCCATAACCGAGTTATGCTGGAGAATAGTCCAATTTGAATGATGGATGGCACATTTATAACAACACCCCATCCATCCACCCAAATTTATACTATGCATGCCCACATCAATAACACAACTGTCCCATTAGTATAAACCTTACTCCCTGACAAACAATCCTCAACTTAGACTGAGTTTTTACCAATGGTCAAATCCAAAACTATCAATAAAAGTTATAAAAAAGTGATAATAGATTTTGATTTGATGATGGCTAATACAGTCACAAAAGTGTACCCAAATTCAAGTTTTTTTTATTCACTTTTCTCAGGCGTATTGGCGGAAAATTAAAAAACATACTTGGTTGAGGATTATTTGGCAAGCAGTAAGCTACAAAATGAATTAAGGAAATTAACCACGTTATGTTTTGTACCACCTGACAGTGTAGATGAGTTCTACACTTCAATTACTGAATCAGACGTTTTTACACAAAATGAAGATAAATTGGCAGCATTACTAAATTACTTTGAACATATGTGGATTGGCTGTCTAAGCAAGTCAGGTCGCAGGGGGAAGCCAAGGTTTCCCATTGAATGGTGGAACTGCTACACGACCTGTTTAGAGGATAGTGCAAAAACTAACAATGCCATTGAGTGAAGGCACAATTCCTTCAACAAAGCAATTGACAAACATCACCCAAATCTCTATCATTTCTTAGAAATTTTGAAGAAGGAACAAAATTTCCATGAAATGAGACTTGCACAATCACTGTCAGGTAGCCTGAACCCACGTATGTCCAAAAAAAGTTAAGAATTGTCTGAAAGACTATTGGGAAAAATTCAACAATTTTCGTTGATGGTGGCTTCAGACTACTTTGACAGTCTTGCATATCTTACACTTCTAACCCTAACTAACCACTACCTACATTACTTGCCAGTTTTAAATCCGCAATACAATTCATTTGAAATGTTTGCAATTTTTTTAAATTCTAAATTAAATGAATGTTGGGGTTCCTACCGGAAACTGTTTTTCTATTTTCAACCCTTGGTGATGTTTTAAATCCATTTGTGGCCAAGAGTCTCCATCTCTCATAAATCCCATTTCTGTATAGTTAAACCACATCCTTTCAAAAATAGTGTGTTCTAACAAGTGATTTTTCAACAGCATCCATCCCTGTGTAAGCACCATCTCCAAAAAGGCATGCTTCAGTATCAAACAAAAGCCAGTGACACCATGATCGTATGAAAAAATGTCCAAAAAGTAAAGTTTTCTCCACTTCCAGAAGCATTCTGTCCTTCCATAATCAGTTTGTCCTTTGTGTCAAAAATTAAATCCTCTTTTTGACGATGGCACTCCATTTCCTAAAGTCCAAAAACAGTGCTGGTGTCCAATGCATGGATGTGTTTTTTTCAACGCAGCATCCACGTGTATTTTTTCTTCTTTTGGTGAAAAGTATGTAGTTGTTTAAAAAAGCGTTGCAAAGAATGTTTCAAAATGTCACTTGTTTTCAAATTAAGTTTAAAATACTGATAACCTTTTATTTACCCATTATTTTAAACCTATATTTAAAAAAAAAATTGTCCCCATGTGATTAAACAGCATATACATTTTTGCTATCTTAATCTAACTACCTCCCCCCTCTTTCCTTACAATATACGACCAGAGCGATCAGGCTGCCCTGGGACCACCACAAGCACCAGGTATCATTTATCCTTGGCGGTGGTGCGGCGTTCTCAAAGCTGCAATATGCTTGGCGGGACCGCCGCGGTCCTGGCAAGCATATTACAAGATTTCTCTCCGCCACGGTTTTCATGGCAGTGAGCCCGACATGAAAACCATGGCATAAACAAAGGGCTGTTGACTCAGGGCCATGGGATGCATGCACGGGGGCACATGGTGTGCCCCCCTATTTATTTTATTTTTATTTATTTATTTATTTATTTGAAAGGTTTTATATAGCGCTGGCTAGACACAGGGGTATCAGAGCGCTTTACAGGAGTGTGAGGAGGAACAGTAATAAAAAAAACATTTGATCAATGAAATAGCAATAAGAACCATTAGACCAAAGAGAGCAGATAAATACAAGTGCTATTTACATAAGTACTATATTAAGCTAAAGAGGGCAGTTAGCAATTAGGCTAGGGTGGGTGGGTGAAAAAAAGAAAAGATAAAGGAAGGGGAAAAAGAATAGGAGTTAGGAGAACCGTGGGAGGCCGTGTGTAAGGATAGATATAGGATGTATAGATAGAGGCAGGGAGGGGGGAGAGTACATGTACATGCACCCTAGTACCTGCATGACATGGACTGTAGCAGTCCATGCACTGCAGGTACTGATTTTGACGTTCCCATTCCGGTGCCTATTCCATAGATACCACTGTGGGAACGCCAAAGAACTGCCCACCAGACAGAAGAAAACTCCTAATCTGGCAGGCGGATCAACCACTGATTTGGCGGTGTGGGAGCTGGGCGGTCCCGCTTTCACACCGCCAAACTCGGAATGAGGCCCATAGCCACCTATACACTTAAAAATATAACTGAAATCGTACTTACCCAGCAGGAGCTCTTCCTCCTTTCTGATCCTAGTTGTAAAAATTGAAAATGGACATTTCTCTACATTGATATCAGTGGAACATTTGTGAGGAAATGCTATTACCTATTTTTTACACGTCTTATCTTGTATTAATAATTCTTTAATTGTTTTTTTAAATTATTACTATCATTTTATCTTTTTGTCAATAAAATGTATTATGTAAAATGTTGTTTTTATATTTAGTATTTTTATTAAACATTATTCTAGCAACTTTAATTTTTTTAGGATTTTTTAATTTGAGTGGTACAGTTTTAAAATATATTAAAAAAATTATTAGTAAATTATAAATATTAATACTCAGGTATTAAAATTAATTACTGAGTGTTAATACACTTCCCAAACCCATAACCACTATATCACATGTATCCCATCCCTAAAGGAGAGTGTTTATGCATCTTTAAATATTATTTAAGTTTAATTGTTAAATTAAATTAAAATATATTTCCATCCCTATAAATTAATACTCAGATACTAAAATTCATACCTGAGTATTAATACACTTCTCTGCCCATAAACCCTATATTCCTTGCATCCTGTCCATAAGGCTGAGTGTTGTTTTTAAATATTGTTTGTTTACTTGCAAAATTAAATTTAAGGATTTTACTACCACCTATGAATGAATACTCAGGTAGTAAAGTGAATACCCAAGTACTATTAGACTTCCCCATCCATAACCCCAATACCTCATGCATCCCATCGCTAAAGGAGCATGTTTCAGTATTTTTAAATATTATCCAAGTTTAATTGTAAAATTAAATGTAAATATATGTATATTCCTGTAAATTAATACTCAGGTACTAAAATTAGTACCTGAGTCTTAATACACTCCCCCACCCTTAACCCCTATATTTCATGCATCCCGTCCATAAAGTTGAGTGTTTCAGTATTTTTAAATATTATTTAAGTTTAATAGTAAAATTAAATTTAAATACATTTCTATTCCTATACATTAATACTCAGGTATAAAAATGAATGCCTGTGTGTTAATACACTTATCCACCCATAACCCCTATATCCCATGCATCCCATCCCTACTTGAGAGTGTTTCAGTATTTGTAAATATTATTTAAGTTTAATTGTAAAATTAAATTTAAATACATTTTTATTCGTATACAATACTACTTAGGTATTACAATTAATACCTGGGTGTTATTATACTTCCCCACCCATAACCCCTATATCCCATACATCCCTACCCTATGTGAGAGTGTTTCATTATTTTTAAATATTATTTAAGATTCATTGTAAAATTAAATGTAAATATATTTCTGTTTCTATACATTAATGCTCAGGTATTAAAATTAATACCTGAGTGTTAATACACTTCTCCACCCATAACCTCTATATCCCAGGCATCCCATCCCTACAAGAGAGTGTTTCAGTGCATTGCAGGAGCTACTACTCTGGAAAAAACCTGTGATGGCTGTTTAGGCATACTATGGTGGTATGGCAGAACTTTCATCACAAATGTGATTCCTGCAGGTGCACCCCCAAAGCAGGGATGCACTTTCATGAATTACTTTAGAAATGTTCCTTGTGTATGGGGAGAATGTGGAAGATTCTGCATCAAGGACTGCCATGGATACAATGGCATTCCTGGATAGAAAGGCTACTGTTGGAATGATCCTGTGGGGACCGCCTTAAATGGATTTATCCTGCTATGCCATTTATGTTGTGTCAAACCCTGCCAAGAGGGTGTTCTCGATGGTGGAGATTGTGTTTGGTCTGACTTTGGAACACTGCATTCGCCATTGCTTTGAAAGAGTTGGAAGAACACAAAGGAGAAAAGATGATAGAAAATCAATTTTGGGGGGATTTAGCAAGATTGCCTACAACTAAATGAGGCTGTTTGTCTTTTCTGAGTTGACAAGTCACAAAAATGCACCATCGGGTCTATGCAAGACTCCAGCTATGCTGTGAAGAGATGTGTATTGCAGAGCATCCAAGGGTAGGAAGGCCCCGCCAGAGGCACTGTAACAAGGAGAAATGTATAAACTTTAAGGGAAGCTCACTGAGATGCACACCATTTCCATGTTCCATACTATGTCGCTCGGAGTTGCCTCCGACAGACACTGTCTCGGACTCGGGAATGACCAACCTCAGGTCGGCGTCCCAAACTCCCGATTGCGATGCGACTGAATAGTGTTCGGTCGCATACTCACTATTCTCTATGGGAGCTTGTGTCACGACTGTAGACCGGCCGTAATACAGGCTCCTATAGAGAAATGGGGGTGTGTGTAAAACCCTGCACTCTGTGGCAGGCACCCGATGGTGCCTGCCACACAGTGCAGGATTTTACAGGAGGGTACCCTAGGTACCCCCTTGACCAGCCCCCAACATCACTTTCCAACAGCCTTTACATGTCGGGAAGGCTGGCACAGAAAGGCTGTGGGAAACCGGCATCATAATCCCGATGGCGGAAACGCCGTCCATAGGGGATTACAGTGCGGTTCCAACCGGCCAGAGGACTCCGAGAGCTGGACAGAACCGAGTCAGACTGACGTTCCGACCGCCGACATCGTAATCGGCGGTCGGACCAAAAACCGAGCTTGTCCGTCGGAAAGCCTCTGGCCATGATCGGAAAGCTTCCGACTAGCGGTCGGAGGCTATCTGACTGTCATTGTAACCAGCCCCTTAGTGTTACAATAAACAAGTTATTGTTTGCTAAGAATTCCACTGTTGTGCTGCCTAAAGAGATAAAAATGAGGTATAGTGCTGGTTATCCCTTAAATGTATTTCTGTGGTCTCGCTACAGACAGCTTTTGCTGCCTGACGCAACCAGCACTGTATCCTGTATCTTAACGTTTACTGAGACTGAGAGTGGGCTTTGGATCAGTTCTTTGCTCACACTGGAAGGATTTCTTCTCTATCTCAGTTCCCTGCTCCTTATTCCATTGCTTTCCTCCCTATTCTGAACAATTTTTTGTATTGATTTTTAGGAAGTGGCAGGGATACATGATATCACATTATATTGCTGTAGCATTACAGTGAAACATAAGCATATATCTGTACATCCCTGGCCCAGATGTAGCATATGCATTATGATACATTAGGCAGTAAACATGTGGGAAACGTCTCACAATTGCTAATATCGTTTTATGCTTGCAGGGACAACTTGGACTCAATAGATTGCTTCTTGAAGTTAAGACCATCTACCCATACTCCCAAATAATTTGCCTCTCCACAGGGTGAACTCTAATCAGCAGTATCTCTTTTGGCAAGAAGAACATCCATTTGCACCACTACATGGTATGGAACTCCCCATAGAATGCGCCCTGCCCATGTCCATAGTTGCTTAGAGGTACAGTAAGTACTACGGAGGTATTTGAATAAGGTTAAGTGTAGCCTAGCAAATATTGTTGATTCTCGTGGGGATCTTAACGCATCTCTGCAGTTCACATCCTTCAAGGTACAATGGACTTTGTTCTGCTATTGTCTCAGCACTGTGAAGAAGTCCAGCGAATTGGAGGTGGGAGTTCGGTGTAATCCAAGGATTCTCCCTTACCTAGATGTTTATTGACCAAAGTGGCCTGTAATGGATTAAACTCAGGGAGAGCCTTCATCTTTGCTCTGTAAGTCTCAAAAGCACACCCTAATTGTAGGTGCCGATAGAATTGAGATGCATAAAGTTCAAATTCTTCCTGAAGCATCCCTAATAACTTCAAATGGTCTCCGTCCCATGTGTCTCCCAGTCTGGAAAAGCTGATACGATGCCACACCACAAATATCTCCAGCCTGGCTGATTGCCTCAGTCACACGCTTTGCCATAGCAGAGTTTACTGTGTGAGCTTAGTGATAGAACTGCCAGGCTTAGGGCGGTCTTCCCCAAACTTTTTGCCTTCCTCCTCCCTTTCTTTTGCTGATTTCATTCTTGCTGGCCTTTGTACTCTGCGCACTTTACCACTGCTGATCAGTGATAAAGTGCGTGTGCTTAGTGATAAAGTGCTCACTCCTTAACACTTAGTAATATTGGTTTATCCCCAATTGGCATGTTGAATTAACTCTTAAGTCCCAAGTAAAGTGGCACTGCATGTACCCAGGGCCTGTAGATTAAATGCTACTAGTGGGCCTGGAGCACTGATTATGCCACCCACTTAAGTAGGCCTTTAAACATGTCTCAGGCCTACCATTACAGAGCCTGTGTATGCAGTTTTGAACTGCCATTACAACCTGGCAAAATAAACCTTTTGCCAGGCCCAAACCATCCTTTTTAATACTTCTAAGTCACCCCTAGGGTAGGCCCTGGACAGACCATAGGCCAGGGGGCAATGCATTTAAAAAGCAGGGCATGTACTGTTAAGTTTTACATGTCGTAGTAGGGAAAAACTCTTAAATTAGTTTTTCACCACTGCTCGGCCTACCACTTCGATAGGATAACACTGGAGTTACCTTATTACATTTAATAAGCTATAATTTCTAAATGGGAGCAGGTAGCCAGTTCATGTTTGGTGTTTTTGGAATTGTAATTAAAAACCCTCTTTCATGAGTAAAGTCAGATTTTAAATTACAATTTTAAAAATATCACTTTTAGAAAGTTGGCCTTTTTCTACCTTAGTCATTTAGTGGCTGTTACCTATCTCTGGGTCACATGTCTGGGTGTAGCTGACATTTGGGTCTTGTGTATTCCTCCTAGACAGCCACACACAATAAAGAGCTTAGGGGTGCATGGATGGGTCATCACTGTCAGAATGTGACGGCAAAGCTGGGCACATTCCTACTTACACTTGAAAAGGCTATGTCCTGCCTCCACACAACGGACTGAATTCCCCCTGTAGTTTGTCTGGAGCCAGGACAGGAAAGGCAGGATGCCTGGGGACGTCAAAGGGAATTTCAAGAAGCTTCTCCTACTTTCCAGATAAAGGGTACTGTTAGACATGGCATTCTCTGCAGGTCACCCCAAACCTTTTGTTTTTACCCTCCTCTTTTTGCTGGTCTTAGGACTCTGTGCACTTTACCACTGCTAACCAGTGCTAACGTGATTGTGTTCTCTCCTTTAAACATGGTAAAATTAGCTTACACCAATTGGGATATTTAATTTACCTGTAAGTACCTAGTAAAGTGGCATTAGGAGTGCCAAGGGCCTGTAAATTAAATGCATGCTACTAGTGGGCCTGCAGTTCTGATTATGCCACCGAATTAAGTAGCACTTTAAACATGATTCAGGCCTGCTATTGCAGCCTGTGTGTGCAGCTTTAAACTGCCATTTCTGCCATTTCAATGTGACAAAGTAAACCTTTTGCCAGGCCCAAACCTTGCTTTTTAATATAAATTGGTCAACCCATAGGGTAGGCCCTGGACAGCCCAGAGGACAGGGTGCAATGTATTTAAAAAGTAGGGCATGTACTGTCAAGATTTACATGTCCTGGTAGTCCAAAACACCTGAATTCGTTTTTCACTACTGTAAGGCATACCTCTGTCATAGGATAACATTATAGTTACCTTATTACATTTTATAAGTGTAATTTCCAAATGGGAACAGGTGACCCCTCCATGTTTGGTGTCTCTGGAATTATAATGAAAAATCCTAACTTATGGGGAAGTCAGATTTTAAATAACCCTGGGCGGTGAACTCCGCTCTGCTCACGGAGTTTGCGGAGTTTTCCGCACTCCGCATTACGCGGAGATCGCGGAGTTCCGAAAAACTCCGCCCCGCGTCAAGTTGGCGACCGCGAGCGAGGAAAATCAACCTCCCGGCGAGATTTTTCCTCATTTGTGATCGCCAACATCAAGTTGGCGAGCGCGAGCGTGGAGAATCAACCTCCCGGCGAGATTTGTCAACGCGGGGGGGGGTCAGGTTTCTCTTTGCGAGTGGTCGCGTAAGCTCGCGACCGCTCGCATTGAGAAACAGCCCGTTCGCGTTGAGAAAGCTGCCGCTCGAGTAAAAATCTACTCGAGCGGCAGAAAAGGAAAGCAGGGACTGCTTGCACTGTGCATGGTGCCGTTCGCGATGATTGCACAGTGCGGACAAGCATCCGGCACTGTGCAATCACGCGAATGGCATTTTTCTATCGTACTCCGCCGCTTGCGGAGCTCTGCGTAGTGCGGCGGAGTTTTTTTTGCACTTCGCGGTGTTCCGCGTAGTGCAACTCCGCGAACTTCGCCCAGGGTTAATTTTAAATTACAATTTTGAAAATGCCACTTTTAGAAAGTTGGAAGTTTCTTACCATAGCCATTTGGCTCCTGCTGCCTTTCTCTGAGCCACATGACTGGGTGTAGTTGACAGTTGGGCTTTGTGCATTCCTCCTAGACAGCCACACATAATGAGGTGCTTAGGTGTGACTGAATGGGCCATCACTGGCAGGATGGGAGTGAGGACCTGGGCACAGCCCCACTTACACCTGAATAGGCTGTGTCCTGTCTCCACACAAAGGGCTGCATACCCCCTGTAGTTAGTCTGGAGCCAGGGCTAGGAGGGCAGGACACACTTCTAGAAGCTTCTCCCCACTTCAAAGGCATAACTGGGTATACATATTGGACTTCAGACACCAACTCTTCAGTACACTTCTAGACCTGTGGCTACTCTGCTAGGAAGAAGGACTGCTGTGCAGCTGAAAGGACTGCCACTCTGCTGGACTACTGCTCTGAAGGAACTGATACCCTGCTGTGCTGACCCTCTGGCTGCTGCCCTCTTGCCTGGGTGAGAAGAGAACTGAACCTACAACTTCACTTTTGCACCCAGGACACCAGAGTGATTCCAAGGGCTAGTCTGCTGGCCTCTTGATCTGAGCCTCAGCGGCATAAAAGGCTGCCCAACATCCTGCATAAGCCGCTGGACCCAGCTGCAGTGAGTTCCTGGTGCCCTTCAGGTCTTGGACCCTCAGTGTGCCTCAGAGAGCTGTACATTTAAGTTTTTGGGCCCTTTGCAACCTCAAACGGGCCCGTTCACACCAAGACCTCACCGCTCACACCACGATTAGGCGCAAAGCTGCAGCTGCCTCCTCTTCACACTACAGCATCAGCAGCTCACAGGACCAACAACACAAAGCTCCAGTGATGCCCATCCGCGACAACTTCAGGATCTTTGCGCTTCGCCGGCAGCCTCCTGCAATGTTCTACCTGCTGTTCGCAGCCCCCTCCTCCACAAACATGACTCTTAGCACAAATTTGAGAAGGTTAACTTCAGCACGTGTAACCTTGTGACTGTATCTGCCCTGAGCTCCATCATGGTTAGCCTGAAGGTTTGACTTTGACCCAGACCAGAGCCACAAAATATACTGACTTGGTGCTTTGTGCTTTTTGACACCATTTTCACTAAAATCTTGATATATTAATAACTCCAGTTCTACTGATTGGATTTTTGTTATTATGGTCTTGTTTTCTTTATTAAAGTTTGCTCTATGTGTTCTAAACTGGTGCAGGATCCTTTTTTGGTGTGTTTTCACTGTGTTACCGTTTCAAGTGTTGCATAAATACTTTACACATTGCCTCCAGGTTAGGTCTAATTGCTCTGTACCAAGCTGCACAGTTTAATTTGGGGTTTGCTTGTGATTCCACCCTGACAAGGATTGTGGTTGCTGCTTGACCGGGGCTCACATCCCAGTCAAACAACAACCCAATTTCTAACACTGGTGTTCAGAGGTGAGGATCTGCACTTGTGCAGTGCCATACAGTAATTTTGTTTTATAGTACCACCCCACATAAAAAATGTAAGACCAATTTGAGTTTTTAAATTCTCCCTGATTGGCTATTTTTTCTAAATCTACTCTCCTTACTACCTGACTGTCTGTGACCATACCTGCAGTGATGGAGTTTGAGCTGGCCAACCTGGAAAGTTACACTGTGGCTGAGCTCAAGCAGTTCTGCCAGGAAAGCGGGCACTCCACCAAGAAGGGCACCAAGGAGTTGGAACTGCAGAAAGCTCAGAGGGCCTGGTGGGAGGTCAGGGACATAAAAGGCTCCCCAGCATTCTGCACCAGCCCCTGGATCCATCTGTAGTGAGTTCCTGACCCCCAAGTGATGCCCGTCAAGTCCTGGACCCTTGGTTTTTTGGGCTAATCAAGCCATTCACACCAAGACCTCACCGCTCACACCGCGATTCAGCACAAAACTCCGACAGCCGCCTCTTCACACTACAACGTCGCTAGTCGGGTCTGCCAACATGAAGCTTCAGCTACACCCGTCTGCAATTACTTCAGGATCTTCGCACTATGCCAGCAGTCTCCTTCGACACTTTCCCTGCTCGATGTGGCCCTTGACACAAATTTGAGTAGATAAACTTCAGCAGGCCTAATCTGGTGACTGTATTCAACGTGCACTCCATCATGGTCGGCTTGAAAGCGTGACTTTTACCTGGTCCAGCCTAACCAGATATCCTGAGTTGCTGCTTTGTGCTTTTTGGTGCTATTTTCACTAAAATCTTTAAAAGTTCATAACTCTGGTTCTACTGATTGGATTTTTGCTGTTTGGGCCTTGTGTTATTTATTACATGTTCTCTATTGCTCTAAACTGGTGTGGGATCCTTTTGTGGTGTGTTTTCCCTGTGTTCCTGTCTGAAGTGTTGCACAAATACTTTATACATTGCCTTCAGGTTAGGCATGACTGCTCAGTGCCAAGCTACCAGAGGGCTAAACACAGAAACAGATTAATTTGGGGTTTGCTTGCGACTTCACGCTGGCAAGGATTGTGGTTGCTGCTTGACCAGGACTCACACCCCAGTCAACTAACAACCCAATTTCTTTCAAGTACCAGGCATAAATATTAGACCTCAGACACCACCTCTTCAGTACACTTCTGGACCTGTGTATACTCTGCCAGGAAGAAGGACTGCTGTGCTGCTGAAAGGACTGCCACTCTGCTAGACTGCTGCCCTGCTGTGCTGCCCTGCTGGCTTCTGCCCTCTTGCCTTGGTGAGAAGGATTGGGCCTGTATCTGTATGAGCTTAGGACTCCAAAGTGACTCCAAGGCTAGTTGACTGGCCTCCTGAATTAAGCCTCAGGGACAGAAGGCTCCAACTATTTTGACCCAGGCACCGAGACTCTGCCATCCGTGAGGCTACAATGCCAAGTGGTGCCACCCCAAGCCTGGACCCTTGGAAGTGGGCCTATGGTGCTCAGCCTCTGTGGATCCAGCCGAATTGGTGCATCTCCTCTGCTGCATGTCGCAACCCCAACTAGAACCGATGCATTAGTGCTGCTGTGTGGATCGAGCCCATCACAAAGACCTGCATCGCCTTTGCAGCCCACAGCCACTTCGGAAACGCCACTGCGCAACAAAACCTATGGCAGGCCCTCGCAACCCTTGTCGATGACAGCCTCAACAACAAAGCCGAACTCTGCTTCTCAGCCTCGCTGCTCCTCGGAACTAACACATTGCCCCAACTATGCAATGCATTTTTGACACCGGACTTCGCATCCCAAGCCCTTATTGACAGGATGCTCGACAACGACACAGGACCTTGCATCGCAGCCTCACTGCATCTCGGAACCGCCGCATCAGGATTTGAGGTACTCTTTTCAGTGGGCCTAACTGCATCCCTGCATCCAGCCTACGCTCTATTGCGGTCACCCTGAACTTGTGACTTTGTCCCATTCCAGGGTCCACAGTTGGTGCTTTGTGCTTTTTGCTGCTATATTTACTGAAATCTTTAAAATTGAATATCTCCGGTTCTACTGATTGGAGTTTTGTCATTGTGGTCTTGTTTTAGTTATTAAAAATTGCTCTATTTTTCGAAATCGTTGTGGGATCCATTTGTGGTGTGTTTTCACTGTGTTGCCATTTGTACTGTTGTAAAAATACTTTACACACTGAGTTAAGCCTGATTGCTCCGTGCTAAGCTACCCTAAGGTTGAGTACAGGTTTTTAGGGTTTGCTTGTGACTTCACCCTGAGAAGAATTGGGGTTGCTGTTTGAGAAGGGTTTCACTCCTCTCAACCAGTAACCCAATTTCTCACTCTTAGCCTCCTATCCTGGCCAGATGAGGGCTCTATGACTACATTCTGGGACTACCTTGGTCAAAGGAGGCAATGCTTAGGAACAGGGGATCCCTAAAGAAGCCCTAGAATAACAGTTGTGTTAAGAGCAGGTGCTGCTTGAGGTGAAAAAGGAAGCTTCTCTGTCTCCCACAAAGCAAGTCATTAGCAATAGCTAATTAGGTTGCCTAGTAATAGAGTCTTATGTTCACCATTCCCACTCATGCTTTGGAAACTGACTGTGTGGAATTGTCGAAGGCTATTCTTTATTTGCCTTGCCACAGGAAACTACGCACGCAGTCTCATATCTGAGAGAAGAACCACTGGGGAATGTTGTAGCTGTAATCCCAAAGAACGTAGATGATCCTACGGAGCAGGATCATCTTATATAACTCCCCTCTGCCAAGAACAGTAATCACCTGTCTGTTCCAACCTGATACCCCTCTGTTTATCCTACTGTAGAAAGATGTCATGATAAGGTCCTAGCACTATTTCGCCTTGAGGGCAATGTGAATTTCAAGGTATTTTAATCCAGTAGTCTGGGTAGTCAATTTTCTCCAGTTCACTTTCAGTTCAAAGGCTTCCACGTTCAAGTCTAAGATTTTGATCAGTGTTTACCCAGTACACTCAGGGTAAAGCAGGAAGAGAAGCATGTCAACTGCATTCATGGATATGCAGTATTCGTTACCTCCCCTCCAACTGGAAGCCCCGCACCAGCATGTTGCGTCAGATCAATGTCACGAGCGACACCAGCAACAAAGAAAATATAGTAGGGGAGAAAGAGAACATCCCTGCCTGGTGTTTCTTCCAATGATGAAAGAGAGGGATAGGATATAATTAACTTGGACTTGAGCATGTGGATTATTGGACAACATACTCATATATGATAAGAAACGTGGGCAGAATTTCATCTACATCAATACTAGACTCAGAAAACTCCAGATAAGTTAATCGAGAGCATTTTAAAGTCAATTAGTATTAGCACAAGGGGACAAGCCGGTTTGTGTACACAAGCTAGTACCATCTGTACATGGCTGATGGATTGCATCCTGCTCCTCCCCAGCATAAAGCTATTTTGGTCCAGGTCAATAAGTGCATGTGTCACTTTAACCACCTGATTAACTAAGGCCTTAGTGAGAATTTTGCTCTCTACATTAATCTGAGAGATCAAGAAGTGTGATGCACATTGGTCTGGAGGTTTACTTATTCTGAGTAGAATGCACATTGTGGCTAAGTACAAGACTTCCAGCAAAGCATCTAATTTTGTAGACTCTTAGAACTAAGTCAGGAGATATGGAACAAAATTGTTGCAAAGAATTTTAAAAAATCAAAGGGAACCTATTTGGACCTGGTTTCTTCCCAGTTTGCATGTCAGTTATAGATTCTAGGAGATTGTCTTGCATTATTGGGAGCTCAAACATGGCATTGTCTTCAGAGCTCAGGGTATGCAATGGGAGGTTCTTTATAAGGGATGACCCAGTCTCTCTAGCCAACAGCAATTTGGATTTGTATAGAGAATGGTAGAATGATTTTCCCTGATGAATCCTGTATCTAAAGGTTGGTCCCGGTCACCACTTCTCTGTTTGACAACTAATATAGAAACTTAAGAACTTCATTCCCAATCTCATATACCTGCCTCGGCGAGGCTATCCTTGATAGTTTTGCTGTGGCCAGGGCCATTTGCCACTGTCCTTTCTGTTTCAAGTTGTTTCAACAGAGCATTGTCTCTTGTGGATAAGAAATCCCCCTCAAGCCAGTATTCTAGTCTGTGGGGTTGTCAAGATAATGAGTTTTTCCCATTCTCTACTGCGGAGGTAGGGTTTAGTTCTGCAATGAGTTGCTGGGCTGAGGAACCCAAACACATTTTACATTGGAATTACATATTAAACTTGGTTCACAAATAATTTGCAAACTCATAATCTATCAGCCACAAGATGGCAAATGGTGTAGTCTGCCCTTCTCAAACGGCTCAGATTTATTTCTATTGGATAGTAGTTAGACATTCCCCTCAGGGACACGTGTGACCTAAGAGCATGCCAGATCGTTGTTGGCAGGAAGAAGTGATCTAGAAAAGGATAGGTGAGGGCTAGCGTAGTGGGTTATCCTCCATCTGTCACACATTCCTAATATGTTTGCCCTGTCTGCCAGGGTTGTGCGCGTAAGGGGTCCTGCAGACCGAGTTTAATGAGCGTCAATATCCCTGTCTGTCATTGTGTTGAAGTCTCCTACTACTGTCAGTCTAAGCGGAAGGTTATTAAGGAGCGTATTAAGATTGCCAAGACAGTGTCTTATTAAGGGTGGCAGGGGGAGGGGCAAATACATACTCACAAACGACTAGGAATGACCCAAACATCTATGAGTCAGTGGCTGTCCATTGGAATCTAGGTGACTGCCAGTGTGAATGATTTCTGGAGCAGGATAACCATCCCTATTAATTCCCTTGTGAACCCCAAATGAAATGCCCTGTCATAGCTGTAAACCACAATTGGTACCTAGCAGGTGTGTCTCCTGCAACATAAGTGCATCTGTGGCTTCCTACTTGGTGAACTGTTATACTGCTCCTTGGTTGACTTTGTCATGGAGGCAATTACATTTGAGTAGCTGTTTTGTCATCTGGGATAGCCATGGATGATGTGATGAGATCTATGTAACAAAATGCAGTCAAGCTGCACCTATTCCATTTGTTCAAAAACATTCACAAATGCAAGAAATAATCATTCACACCCCTCCACCCCTCACTTTCACCCCAAAAGCATCAGTCACCCAATATAAACCCCATCTAAATCACACAGGATACACTAATACCCCCATTACAAAGAATTCCAAATGGAAACTATGCATCCTCCTCCACTAGAACCAATTGGCACGCAGGCACCCCCACCACAGCGGCCCCTTTATTTTGCCTGATGCTTTAGCTTAAAGCTGAGAGGGTTCACACCAAGTATAGCTAGAGATACCCAGAGGAAGAACAAGCACAACAAGGAGAGCGGAGGGAATAAAGATCATGACATGTATCTCAATCAGTGATTATGCTCCATCAGTTTCATGTTTTGTTGTCTTCTGCTGGCTCAGTCAGCAATTGTAAAAGTTGTTACATGATGGACTCACTCTCATCTGCATTATAGAGTCTGGATCATTTGGTGCTTTGGTATCCCTTTTTGTTTCTTATTGCATTGTGTTTCTTATGCCACTGTCAGTTTTTCCTTCCCATTGGCTTACAGGAGCTATTGTCAGTACCTTTATTTCTCTTGTGCTTGTTATGGAGCAGTCTCCTGTGCCGCTCCTTTCACTCCTCTGCCCAAGCCCATTTTGATTCTGGGGTCTCAAAGAAGTGGTACTTTTCATGAAAGATCACGTTCAGTTTGGCCAGGTACGAGAGCTAGTATTCAAGTTGCACCACTGTGAGCTTCTGCTGCTGTTAACATGTGTGGTATAGCTGGAGAAAAGCATCACCTCAGTCAAATCATAGAGAACTGCACCCCTGTGGTGAGGTTCCCAAAGGATACTGTCTCGACCAGTGTAGTTGAGCAATCTTACTATAAAGGATTTTGGTCGGGCCCTAGGAGGAAGAAGTCTCAAAACAAAGGAAATATGTGCCCTTACAATAATAAAGCATGATGATAGCTCCCTGGTTAGGTGTGCTACGGGGTTTGGGGAACTCTCCAACTTTCAGGGATTCCTTGTATTCTTAGATTACTGTGGTGTACTCGCCCCTCTGCGTCCTCCACTCTCTCTTCAAGTTGTCTGGTCTAGTCAGCCAAGTGGAACACTGTAGGATTGAAGTCCATCTCCATGCCCTTGATGCAAGATATCTGGACCTCTGCTGCAATGACCCAATCCATAACATTAAATGGATCCTGATGAAGCACAGAGACATCCAGTGCATCCATTGCATTCTCCACGATTTTGCTCTTTAAGGATGAATGTGTTGCCTGAATTATTTGTAGGATAACATCAGTTGAGGATACAACCTGCATACGGCAGCCGGGCCAGTCCAAGGGCCATCATAGCAAATTGATCCATCTTGGTTTGAAAGTTAAGGCTTAGCACCCTCATCGTTTGCCATGGGCCTAACTGAAGAGGTGAGAGGGCAGGCATAGGCATGAAGGTGAGCTCTCCATCACACCATCCCTCCCAAACCTTCAAACCAGAGGGCCTCCTTGTTGGAAACGTTGCCCTTTATGCTGGGTCGAGACAGATTTTTTTTATGTTTTTGCTGAACCCTATTTGTACTGGCTATAGAACTCTGTATGCTTTACCGTTACTATCCACAGTGCACTCAGGGCCTGTAAGTTAATTATCACCAGTGGGCTGCAGCACTAATTGTGTCATCCACATCCGTAAGAATGCAAACATGGCTGTAGGCCTGCCACCAGTAGCCTGGCTGTGCAGGTTGAAACAATAAATTAAAATTATAAAAAATAACTCCTTTTGAGAGGCCTAAAAACCTCAGTTTAAATATTTATAAGTTGCCCCTAAGTAAGCGTTACTGCCTATTAAGGCAGAGTGCCTGACATTTAAAAGTCGGACATGTAAAGGTTAAGATTAAACATGTTCTTACAGTGTTTACCACCTCACGGCTATTTCTATTGTAGCAGGGTTGGCTGTTCCATTGGAGAATAGGAAACATTGGAACATAATATTAAGTTTATTAAATGTTATCTCTGCCTAGGAAATAGCTAGAGAAATATTTCAGGGACTCGTTTTAATAGTTAAACAAAATCCAACCTAATGGTAAAGTCAAATTTTGTCTAACTATCAAAAGACATTTTAGAAAAGTTAGCTTTTGACTGCCTAAAGCTTCTGGAGGCACTTCTGTAAGTATTCAACTGCCACATGGCAGCTTGATGTCTCCCTTGTGGTGAGTAGCGAACTGTTTCCAGGACAGGGTTAATGGGCCTTGTGTGTGGGGAGGACTTGTCCTCTACTTGACAAGATGGCATGGGACTGTTCTCATACATTTGGTGCACTTTAAAGGAGCTTCACATGTCAAAAGCAGATGTAGCTCACACCTGGGCCTGCCTCCCATTTTGTTTTATCCTTCTAGTCAGCCCATCACCAACCCAAGTGTGAGGGAGAGCAGCTCCAGAACTGGTTTAGAGTGACTACAGGTTGGGACTGTGAGCATCTTCTTTTACATTAAAGTGTGAAGTCCTGCTTAAATGTCACATCTTGTTTGACTGGTGTGCTGGGTTTACATATGATATTTCGGGCACACTGCAAAAGAGGAAAACAGAATGCCAAAAAACTTTAGGCCTGATTCACTAAGGAAACGTACACTTTTGCGTACGTTTTCACTTTTGAGTAAGTTTACTGATTTTTGGTATTCACAAACTGCACCTTTTGTAGTAACATACACATTTGCAGTAACTTATGCTTTTGAAGTAAGTCCAGCACTACACATGGCCAACCACTGGTACCACAACACCCTCCCATAGAAAATAACGGCAGTAGAAACTAACTACAAAGCTCTAGGTTACTACAAAATTATAAACTACTACATGGTGCAGCTTGTGAATACCAAATAGTAGTAAACATATTCAAAAGCAGTTGCTGATGCTTGGCTGCTCGGCTGCTTGGCTGATTGGCGCAAGGTACAGGGAGAGGAGAGCAGAGAGGACCGGAATGGGGAGGAGAGTAGATGAGAATGCCCATTTCAAACTTTTGGACTTGGCACCGCCCATAGTATCAGATAGCAGGGCTCAGAATCTGGCCATAGTAAAGCGCTAGAGCTCTGGATATTAGGTGCATGAGCTGCTTGAAACACAGAGCTGTTCCTAGCTACCCCAACCTATCACTTGCACCCCACCCTTGCCCACCAGTTTTGCCCCAATTTGCACGCGCTTGCCCATCTGCTTCCTAAAATTGCCTTGGATTTGTCTTCCCCAGGCCTTGGAGAGGTTGAAAGAGGTTGGCAAGGCCACAGTCGCCACAATGACTATGATGCAAGGAGTGCAGGGTGCCAGATACTGGACCGGACCGGGCGTGAATGTGTCTGGAATGGATTTCATTGATTGCTGACTGTTGAAACACCTACTGGTTGAGTGGAGGCAGCCAGCACAGAGCTGGAGGGTGTGTTAGCCCTCACCTCTCACAAGAAATTAGAGGGTTATTGTACCCATTTTCATCCCACAAGCTCACTGATTAGAGCCTTATGAGATGCTTTTTTGCCACGTTGCTGCTGGGGCGGGCCTACATCCCCCAGTTGCCACCTCACAGCCCATAGACAGGAGGAGGGGCTCCAGCAGAGTCTCACACTCTAAAGCGCTCAGGGAGACCCACATGCAGCACGCTTGTCTGGCCACGCTGCTGCTGGGGTGGGACTACATCTCCCAGCAGCCACCTCTGAGCCCACAAACAGGAGGAGGGGCTCCAGTAGACTTTCACGCTCAGGGTACCCCATCGAATACCAGGCCAAAAGAGGGACTGTCTGCACCCATCACAACCAGGAGGAGGTTGGGCTGGGCCTCATCTCTTTTGCCTGCCTTAAAAGACATTTTTATCCTGCGATCCTTTGGGTGAGTGCCACCTCTATTATTATTCACAACTGTGTGAGCACCACCTCTATTATTATTAACAATGAGTAAACAGAAAGTGTCTGGTCCCATTAACACCCTGCACAGAGTAAACACCATTAACAGCATGCTGGAAAGAGCAGTGGGGGTAATAACGCAGGAAATCCCATTAACAGAGCGCAGACTGTCCTTGAACCATCTGGCTGTATCTGGCAATTCATTCCATGGAGTAACTGCCAATAGTGGTGGACTAGAAGCTGGAGAGGGGCAGTAACCAGTCATTCACCGTAGCATAAGCAATAGATCTATTGATAGCGCTGATATTTCCCCCGCTTCATTAAACACCTCAGTCATTCTATTGCCTGGTTCACTGATACAACATCAACTCTGATAACATCGAACTACAAAATTATTGAGTCAACAATATAGTAAACGAAAATATCGATACACAAAACAGAAATGACACTAACATCAATAAATAAATATCGTCTAAAAAAATCTCGATTACAAAAATATCGACGACAAAAATATAGAACACAAAAATATCGATGAAATAAAATAAAATGAAACACAACAAAAATATTGAAATAAACAATATCGACAACAAAAACAACAAAATAGATATAAACTATATCGAAAATAACATTTAAACATAAAATAATACTATTTACAATAATATAACAAAACAACATATACCAAATATTTTAAACAAACAAAATTACAATTTAATCACATTAATTAAAACAAATAAATTAAATATACAAAAACAAATAAATAAACAAACAATACAACATTAAAATATATCACAAATAACAAAAATAAAAAAACATAAATATATACAATATATAAAAATATATAACATATATATCTACATATAAAATTAAATAATAATAAACAAAATAAAAACAAACAATAAATAAACATAATAAATATTAAACAAATTAAATTGCAACAGCTAAAAAATTCAAAAACGCAATCTCGACCAATAAATTTAAAACACACAAACACAAACCAATAGAAAACTCTAACTAATTAAACAAACACTATAAAAACAATAAAATAATTAACATAAAATTTACCGTATAACGGACAACCACAGAGGAAGAGCGAACCTTTGAGAGAGAAAACGAAAAACAACAACACCAAAAACTATTCCAAACATCCCGCAATAAAGGTAAGCACAAAACTTTATAACAAAATAAATGAAATAAGCTTTTAAAAATATTATAACATGTTTTCCTTTATATATAACAGTCAACTTTAGTAAAATTACACCTAGAAAATTCAACACAAAGATTTACTTACACAACAATAAAATATAACACAAAGTAAGTATATGACTAAACCAATAAATAACATAAATTATTTAAAAGTAACAAATTTAATAAAATAACAAAACATAGCTAACAAATGTTTTTCTTTTTAACAGCTTCTATAAAATTCAACAAAACCACAACATCTACCAAGGACACTCCATCAACTCAAAAAGTAAGTATATTTATTTAATTACATATAAATAAAATTAAACACTAAGGGGCATATTCACAAGGAGCTATCGCCGAATTAACGGCACTTTATCGCAGCCAAAGTCGTGATAAATATACCTCCCCATTCACAAGCTGGTGTAAACAGCCCACAGCACCAGTTCACCCGCGATAGCAGCCGCAAAAAACATTGCCACAGAGGACCCGCGCAACTATCGCTAATGAGATGCAGAGTGGACATTCCCGTGCCAAAAGGCGCAACAACATCACACCTCAACATTCACAACGACCAGCCACATCGGCGATAAAAACACAAAACAGGCGATAAGGCGCGTTAGCACCAGGAAATCTACACCTGCTCTGACCTGGTGTAAAGTCGGACGGCAGCCTGCAAACCAAAAGGGAGCACAGCCCAGGGCCACATCGGAAGGGCAACAGATGCCAAGCACCCATCATGCGGCCCGGACACCCAAGAGGGCCACAACACCCACCGCCACCACCCCCAGGACCACCCCTCCCTGGCACCCCCCCGACCAAAGAAATGCCACATCAGCCACACCTAAACATGTACAAAATATTCCGCTCGATGCCGCACAATCACAACTGGTGACATGCATGTGTCGTCACAGAAATGAGCAGCACAGATTCACTTTCGAAGCAACAAATGAAACTTTATTAAAATGAACACCGAAATGAAATGAAGACACATGGCCGCTCCCCTCGGGACAATATGTAGGTCACAGCCTAAAAGACAAAAAACATGATGAGATGGTGTGTCCTGCGCACATCAGAGGACAGAGAGAGAGCGAAGGAGAGAGAGAGGAAGAGAGGGAGAGAGAGAGAAGAGGAGAGAGAGGAAGAGAGGGAGAGAGAGAGAAGAGGAGAGAGAGAGGAAGAGAGGGAGAGAGGGAGAGAGAGAGAGAGAAGAGGAGAGAGAGAGGAGGAGAGGGAGAGAGAGAGAGAACGTGCCGCCCCTGCGCACCCAGGCCACACTGCTCACCTGCTGCCACTGGTGTGTCTCCAACCACATGCCGGTATGTATAGCAGGACACCAGGTCACACATCTGAGTCAGAGCCGTCAGCTGAAACAGAGCCCAGATACATGACTGGCACAGTACACACACTTGCACAAGACAACATCGCCTGCCCGCCCATGCACACCCTGGCAGAGGCACCCCAACCCCTCCCACCGCCCATCGGAGCATGCCCGCCCATGCACACCCAGGCCGCAATGCTCACCTTCTGCCACCGGCGCATAGACAGGAGGTCCCACCACGTGCCGCTGCAAGCCACAAGCCCGGGGCCCGCGGACATGGCACCCTCCACATCATGCAGCCCTGCTCCGCAGGCCACCATGTCTCACGTTTGGTGCTGGGTCTTGATTACTCCATGGCATAGGACATACCAGTGCACCAGGCACCATCGCAGGCTGCACACCCGCTCAGCCCAATGGGTGCCACCAACTCTGGGATCCCGGAAGCGACCCCACATGGCGGTAGGCCCGCGCTGCCCACTGGCTCTGGCCTACACTGCGGTCCAGCAGGGCACACAAAACCTGAACTGTCCGGACTGCCAGGACGGGGCATCATCGCAGGCTGCACACCCGCTCAGCAGCTTAAGGTGCCACTGACTCAGTGCACCCAAAGTCACCGTCCCGTGGCGGGGTGCCTGTGCCGTCCGCAAGGCCCCGTGTGCCACTAACCCTGTGCAAACCCAGTCTGTGCCACGTGGTGGTAGGTCCGTGCCGTCCGCAAGGGCTTGTGTGCCACTAACCCTGTGCGCAAAAACTCATGGGCCCTTAATTATTGAGAACCGTGGGGCATCCGTCATCCAGTCACCACCGGCAGAGGGGAATGTGACGTTGTCGGCCCCTTATGTTGGCGGAGTCACATGGCCTGTGACGCCTGTGCCGGATGGGTGTGGTGTGCGTGCAAACCTGCCCTCAGGGAGTGGCTGTGACATGCTGACAACTAGACCAGTGACCTGCACACCACCAGTGAGTACGCCTGCGACGGGTAGCAATGAGGGCCCCCAGTCGGAGCGTTAGCGGAGTGGTCTGGCCTGCCGTACGCCGGACCAGCGCAGGGCTTGCAACAATGACTCGTGGGCTCTGGGCGTGGTTCAGTCCATGTCCGGACAAGGAAGTGACTGATGCATGTGTCCCTCTTGTAGTGTACACGGGACCCTGTACACAAAATGCAATGTAGCACCCTCTGACTGGCATCCCACAGGATGAACATCATTGACGCAAGGGAAGTCACTGTCCCTACATTCATCCACACATTCACACATGAATGATGAAAGACATGACACAGCAGTGCGTCACTGGATGTTTATTGCACATCCAGTGCAGTTATCAAGCTGGAGCGGTGCAGGGCAATGGCGAGCACACTACACAATATGGGCATGTGGAGGGCCAGCCAGAGTCCATCCAGGGATGACATGTACTGCGGAAGAGGAAGGCTACAGTCCGCAGTCTGGTCGCCATGTCACTGGTCATCAAACAGGATGTGGCAGTCCATGTCGCTGTCCAAGGTGAGTGCATCGCAGTGTATCGGGGTCAGTGGAAGGTCATGAGGCCATGTGCGGGACCAAGCAGAAACAGGCCAGGTGGTGGAAATGTATGCTAGAGCCTCCTTCTGAGAGCCAACCCATCCATGTCCTCGTCCTCGGATGTGTGCTCTGCCCCACCTGTGGGTGTTGCAGTACCGCTGCGGCACTGTGAGCCACTGACACATCAGGGGCCTGAGTGGATACGCCTGCCACACTGGGAGGCACTGACACACCAGGGGGCAGAGATGTGGATGGTGTGGGGGCAGCCGAATTCATCAGCGACACGCCTTGTGGCAGCAATGCCATGATGAAGTGCTGCAGGGCATGGTAGATCCCAGCTACATTTAGATGGTGTGCAGTGGTGGCTGCCATCCTTTCCGCCTCCATCCGCACCATGTCCTCCATGAGCCTCCGCATGTGTGCCAGCTCACGGCTGGCATCGCTGGAGCCACTCTGAGCGGACAGGTGTTCTTCTCTCCGCGTCATGACTCCAGCGATGTCAGTCAGAGCTGGTTGGAGACCATGGGGCGGACGTAGACACCCATGGATGGCGTCCAGTTTGGTAGCCATGAGGTCAAACCCCACCCGCACCTGCTCAGCCGTCTCCCTCTGGCCCTCCAGCACACGGCGTTGGAAGGCCATGTGTTGTTCCTGGGGGTCTTGGGAGAGTGCCGGGCTGTGGGTGCCTCCTGCTGGGTGGTTTGGGTGGTGGGTGGGGTCTCATCGATGTGGCTGGGCTGCCCTGATCCTGGAGGTGAGTGGCGGAAGAGGTCAATGATGTCTTGGATGGTTTGGGTGTCGATGCTGGTGTTGTCCTCCTCGTCATCAGTGAAGAGTGGCTGGGACTGCTCTGCAGGAGGTGTTGACGTTGCCCCTGCGATGTGAAGGGGAGATGGTGTATTACAATGTGTCCACGTGTATGTAGCCGCATGGTACAGGTTGACATTCAGACAGCATGGCATTGTACATTGTGACAGTCTGTGGGTCTGGGCGAGGACCCAGGGTCATTGTGGGTGTGCACTGTGCCCTGCTTGCTTGTGCATGTGTGCCATTGTGGCCATCTCCCCCCGTCGCCCCAGTACCTTGTGGTCACTCACCCTGTTGCGGTTGTGTTGTGTCCTGTCGAGCAGTGTCCGGTCCCCCGACTCCGGCCACAGTCTCCATACTGATGACTGTCGACACCAGCCCCTCCATGTCATCCAGCTCCAGCTGTGGCGCTGGGCCCCCACCTCCGGTCTGCGTTGCTGCCTTCTGGTTGGCGGTGAGTTTCTCCTTGGTCTTCCGCTTGATGTCATTCCATCGCCTCTTGACCTCGTCCATTGTCCGCTTGTGCTCTCCGACGGCATTCACCTTGTCGACGATGTCCCGCCATATTCCATTTTTGGTGCCCAATGACAGGTTGGAGGTGACGAAGAGTTGTTGATGGTGTTCCATCACCTCCGTGACTATGAACCTGTTCGCCTGCGGACTGAACTTGGTCTTCCTCGTCTTCTTGTCCTTGCCCTTCCCTGTCCCCGAGGTCCCAGGCTGGTCGTCCGGGGTGCTTGTGGGGTTGCGCTCGTCCTCTGTGCCTGCTCCGGCTGCCTCCATGGTGCTTGGGTGCTGGTCAGTTTGTGTGTGGGTGTTTTTTCTACTTTTATGGTGGTTTTTGACGCCTGCCAGGTGTGTGTTGCAGGCCTGGCGCTGCTTGTCGCTGATTTCCTCATTGCGCTTTGGCCCATCGCGTGTTTTTTGGTGTTGTGGTTTGTGTTTTTATCTCCATCGTGGTGGTTGTATCGCGGACATTGTCCGCAGTTTTGGCAGACTATCGCATGCTACCGCCTTGTTGTGAATTCCACGTTGACACGGGGTTATTTTCCTGCGATAGGCTGCGATATTGAAAGTTGCGGTAGTTATCACACGTTCTTGTGAATATACCCCTAAATATTATAAATAATCAAATTCACTAAAATTCCAACATATTCTTCTATGTTTCACAGATTATACTTCACAATAACTCCACCAAAAACCCCAAAACAAACATTACGTTCGAAAACAAATACAAAATCAACATAAATAAAAATATAATACAAAGTAAGTATATAAATGAACCAGCAAATAAACCTAACTATGAAAAAGGTAAATTTTATAAAAAACGATTTATTACTAACTTTTCTCTTAACAGCATCTACAAACTTCAACAAAAAGCAACATCAACGAAGGAAACTTCACCAACTACATTTAGTAAGGGGCCCATTACGATGGCGGGCGGAAGCACAACCGCCGTGCTGGCGGATGCAAAAACCACCAGTTACCGCCGGCACGCAGCAGTCCACACGCCCGCCCAATTACCATGCGAAAAGCAGGCCAAACACCGCCGGCAAGCCAGCAACACCGTCCGCCATCAAAGTGCGCCCGCACACGTAGCGGCGCAGCACAACTGACACACACCGTCCGACGAAACACGTCCCGCCCGGCGCATAAATTACGATGCCGCAAACAAACGGCTCCCACGGCAAAGAGACACCGCACGTGAAAGAGAGGCGGAAACACGGACGCAGAGCACGGACAACGAAGAAGCGGCACCCGGGCATGAATCCAGCACTGCAGGCCCTTCCCATGCTTCTGCTGATGCACCACCAAGGACGCAACGTACCGCGGAGACGCAGGTAGGCACACACACAACAAGTGCACGCAAACAGCGCACACAGTGCAAGGGGCGGAAAAAGCGGACAACCCCCACCAGCGCGTGCACACTACACATCCACCATTGCATCCACATATGACACACAGGCCAAATCCTAACATCGCGGAACACATGTGTACACACCACCTGGGACTAGGAACCAACCACCCCGTCACGGCCCCAAAGCGCCGATGACGCCGCCACACATGCGCACAACGCAGAGGCCAACCGCAGCGCCATGCATGCGTCGCACACAGACACAGGGACACAACCAAGCAGCACACACATCAGCCCCACCCCGAACGCACATGACACGTGACAGGCCGGCCACAGACATGTCCCCAACGCCCAATTCACGGACAACACCCAACGCCACACAACCGACGCACACATGTCAGTGAAGACACGCAACTGCAGGACACACCCCAGTGTAACAAACATGGCGTAGCACACAGCGGCGGCAACACCAACTAGGAGAAGCAGGGCCCCTTCGGGAAGAGGAACGCCAGTACCACACTGAAAAACCCATACCACCCTGCACATATGAACAAGACACATGAAACGGAACACCAAAGAGCCCGGGGACCGACAACAGGTGGCCCAAGAATAACATCCACACACAAGGCCCAACGCAGAGCGGAAAGGCAGCCTGCCGCCCACACAAGGGAGAGCAGACAGCACTGAATGACCTTCCATTCCAACTCCGAAACCACAGCCCTACGACAGAAGCCGGTGAATACAGCCATTGTCCAAGAATAGACCAACACAGGCATGCCGAGGAGACCGACCACAGGGCAGATAGCGCATATCACAGAAGCACACAACGGACGGGGAAGAAAGAAGAAAACACTCCCCATGTCGGCCACATGCAAGTTAATTGGAAGGAGTCACACAGCACTGACCTTGAACTGTCTGAGAAGCATGTGGGAAGAGGGCCCGTGTCCTCCAAACAAGCCAACAGAACACAAGTCCTGTCTCCCTACGACTACACAGAGCTCACAGCAACCCCGGAGCGTGCACATTGCAGACTGCACACACAGCCGGAGCACGCCACCTCAACGAACCGCTGCGAAATGGCAACCGCAACACACCTACCCAACTACGCCGAACAGCTCAAGCTGTACAAAACCAACACGATACATACATTGGGATGCGATCTCCTGTCCCTGCTGAACGTAAGTTACCGACTGACTTACCGCATCACATTGTTCAGCTGCGTCATGCCCGTCTTCTACTGTCGGAGGTGTCCCTACCAGCATCCCGTCGAGATATGCCTCTCCAACCCGGCATGTCTGAAGGCGGACCTGCTACCACTACTCCTCCCTCTGGACGCACACGACAGGGCCTGCTCTGCCTATGGGGGCATGGCGTATGTGGCCAACATCGCACCCGCACTGAAATGGAACCACTGTGCCTCCACACGACGGATCATCGAGAACAGCTACATCGAATGTCACCCAGCATGCCCCATCATGGTCCTCCAAGGGACAACCTACGAACAACACCTTGACAGCCACCATCCGCTTCATTGGCTGGCAAACATGTACACCACCAATGACATGGAAGCCCTGCTGGACGGCATCGCATACCTGACAACCTGTAAATACGTCGGACCACAACGCAGGTTCCCCGAGTGACCTATGAAGTCCAACCCCGCACCCATGCTCAGCTTCCGCACGGACTGGCCAGTCACCACCACAACAGCCATACCAAACGACCGGCAACTGTAACCACACCATCAACGACATCGCCATGACATCGGATATGACCGGGACATGCACACTGTTCCCCATCACATCCAGGAACACCGCATGCATCGTGGGAGGCAGTGGCATGGGCTCTGTGTATCGCACCCACATGGACGGAACTGCACGAACAACCAGGACACGACATGGATCCAGCGCACATGGACACACACACCGCTCAGTGGACATGAATAGGTCGCCTGGAGTCTGTGGGTGCTGCACCCTCCCACCCCCGCCCCGGGAATCCCATACCAGGACCTTTGCATGGACGACAAGTGCATACAACAACAACACGACCCCAGTGACTGTGACATGTCCAGTAACCACCACAGTGCAACAACAAGTGGCACGCCGCTGCATGCACGCAAGCACATGCCCTGATGTCATCTCACATGCACGCGTGCATGAGGAACAACCGCAGCAAACCTGTCACATGGAACTGAGATGGACTGTGCCCATGATGCCGAGCGGTCTGGTAGGCTACATGTATACCGTCTGTGTCAAAGTCCGCAGCTCCGCAGCTATACGTAAATGTACATTAGCACAGCCTTGGCCAAGCAGATGTCACTCTGAAGCCCACATCCCACATGCAACAGCTAATCACATGTAACCCTACACCCTATCCCATTTGTAATCATGCTCAGTATATCCTCAACATGTATCCCGCTGCCAGTAGTGTCCACTATACTGCATCACAGAGGACAGAAGACTCAATATAATGTTTGAAACCAAAACTGTCTCCGCTGACTCATTTCACAAGTACGAATGAGAGAGGATGAGAGTATGTGAAGTACACGGCAGTCGTGACATGACCATGTAGTCCACTGGTATTGGATGTCAACGCAAATGAGTAGCACTACTGTGGAAGACACACATGTGTCGTGTGAAGTCGTATGGACGCAGTGCTCAGGTGGGTGGGTGCGACGGGTAGATGCGCACATGCCAAGTTGGAGCACGCCGTGTTGGGAGGGGTCATGAACAGTACACCACCGCTTCCCTGGGCATTGTGAGAGGACACCTGTCGGGGGAGTGAACACGTGTGTGCACAGCAGCCGGGCACACGTACAAAGCGGTACCAGGCGCACCTCAGCCCACCCTCTGTGGACAAGCTGGATCCTGTTGTGCGCCCACCATGCCCCTTGACAAGGCACACACAGCCCCAGTCGACCAGGTGTAACCCCAACATAGTCAATCCGCACAGGCGATACAGGGCACGGGATGGCAGTGGAGCATGGTGTGTGTGAGGTCTCCTCGCGCTCCTCCTGGTCATATCACGCAGGCAATAGAACCTCAACGTCTAGCATGGCACAAGTCAGATGGAAGTGTAGGGGGACGCACCACAGCACGAGCATCACTGACGCCACGGGAGGTGGCTCGCACCATCCCATCCATTGCCCATCATACCAACCACGACACATGCAATTGCGACTAAGTGCAAGCGCGGGCGCCACCACCCCGAGCCCTCCCCAGAGAGGCCAAAGAGTGAATGTGTGGGCCAACAGCCACAGACGGACGCGGCCTGGCCGCAAGGGCAGCCACAGCCACTGGGTGTCGCAGGTGGCGGATCCGGAAGGCGAAGACTGTGATGCATAGTCCATGCAGGCCGGGTCTCCATTTGGGGCACCACGCAGGTGGACGGCATCCCGCCACACATCATACCCTGAGACAGCCCACTCGTGCAACTGGACCCACACATACACTCCTTGCCCTCTCTGGTGCGAGCTTGGGGCTGCCTGTGCAAGCGCTAGCCTCGCAGGTGAGCATGCATATTGGGGGGCGAGGGGAGGACATGAGGGCTGGGGCGAAGATGACTGTATCACTGTCAGTTAGTACAAGGGATGACCCAGATGTGGAAAGGAAGAGACGTGTCCCGTGTGTACTGCAACTAGTCGCCAATCCAACTACCCCCCATGTCCGGAATGTAAGCCCGCACCTAGGCCCGCCCATCCGCCACATCGAACATACCACCAGCACGACAACCTTCCCATTCGAAACACTGACTGGGGGTGGCGACCAGTGAACAATCATGTGTAGCCTACCCACGCGTACATGTGGGCCCTCCATGATCCATGTCACCTGCGGCAAAGACATGACATGCGCAATGAGGGAAGTGAGGAGAGCTGTCCGCCCCACGCGCAGAAGGTGCATCAGCTCCACAGACCCAGCAGCGAGTCCAGCAGGGGTCACATGTGCAGGGGCAGCTGTGCCTGGTGTGAAGGCACATGCATATAGACAGCACATCGACCAATGTGTAGTCTGCTCACATCCACAGTCCATCATCATGCGGACATAGGAATTGAACACAGGGCAACACATCTTAGTTGGTGCACCCACCGTGACCAACAATGCGCAATCATCGACGTACCCGCCCTGTGCATGGCCCCCCACCCAACGGAGGCACATCCAGTGCCACCATCCCACACACACAAGCCTTCCACGGAACATGCTGTGTCCAATGGTCAGTACAGAGTCAGCGCCCATCTGGTGGATCCTGAACAGGAGACACATGCACACACATGCCAGCTCCCACTATGTACGTCTGCCACCTGGCACGTGCAATGTAACCTCTCACCTGTGACGTGTGACTGCAAGCACACAGCCGTCTTGGCATGGGGCTGTCAATGTGGACACCAGTCAATGTTTCGGGAGCTGTGATCCGTACAGTGCTGTACATAGGGTGCAGTGCTGACACCTACTACTGTCTCATATCCCCTCGTGCCACAGGTCCCACTTGTATTGGCCGCTCAGCCCGTGCCCACATCGTCGTCGTCGTGTGCCATACTCATCCAGCCTCGGAAGCAATTCCATGCTCAGCAGACACTCATGTTGCCGTGGCGTTGCCGCTTGACGAATATGCAGTCAGTCCCCATCAGCACGCCCGCAAGTCATTGGGGCCTAGATCCCCATGTGCATGCACATGGCAGTGGTATGTCTCACTTGCCATTGCCATTGTTGGGAGACCTGTGTAAGTGTATTGTGGTCGTGCCGCCCCAGCTTGACAGCTGGGCTGTGGCTCATGTGCTTGCTCAGTCATGTCAGTGATGTGTATGCGAAATTGCTATGTGCCGTGTTGCTTTGACATGTGTCCTCTGCCATTTAACCCAGGCGGAGACCGAACATTGACCGCCCATACCAATTGCTGGCGGACATGGACGATACAGAGGTAATCAGGAAGTTTCGGCTGGACAGGCCAACTCTGCATCGACTGTGTGCCATGTTAGAGCCCCATCTCCGTCCCCGCAGGGTGTATCCGACTGCTGTCACCCCCACGGCTAAGGTGATGGCCGCCATGCATTTCTTCGCCACTGGGTCATTCCAGCACACAGTGGGCAGTGGAGGAGGGATGTCCCAGCCCATGTTCAGCAAGGTGCTGAGGGATGTACTGGCAGCCATGATGCTGTACCGAAACAGGTACATCAGATTCCCCAGGGCTCGTGAATTGGCGGCAGTGAAGGGTGCATTCTATGCCCTTGGCAGAATCCCACACGTCGTGGGAGCCATTGACTGCACACATGTTGGCCTTGTTCCACCACAGGCCACTGAGCACCTGTACCGCAACAGGAAGCACACGCACTCCCTGAATGTGCAAGTGGTGTGCCTTGCGGACATGGTGATCACCCACGTGTGTGCCAAGTTTCCAGGCTCGGCACATGACGCGCACATAAT